>VMDO01000038.1:448873-567581 GCA_007922755.1 Pedetes capensis
ATATATATATATATATATATATATATATATATATATATATATATATATATATATATATATATATATATATATATATATATATATATATATATATATATATATATATATATATATATATGGGCTAGGATTTAGCTCAGTTGGTAGAGCACTGCGCTGCAGTCTCTGAGGACCCGAGTTCAATTCCCAGCACTGCAAAAATGGGAGAAGGGCCTGGCAATCCACTTCCAAGGCAATCCCGTAACAGTCAGCCATTGAAAACCCTATGAGGGTTGCTATGAGTCAGATACTGACTCGACGGCACCTAACAACAACAACAACAACAAATATATATATTGAGACAGGTGTCACTATATTGCCAAGGCTGGCCTCGAACTCCTGGACCCAGGTAATCCTCCTGCCTCAGCCTCCTGAGCAGTTGGTACTACAGGCATGCACTGCCAGATCCAGCTATGACTCCTTTTTAGAAAATAGTAACTTAGAAACTGGGTGTGATGGTGCACGCCTGTAATCCCAGCACTTGGGAGGCTGAGGCAGGAGGGTTGTGGCAAGTTTGAGGCCCAACAGAGCTACATAGTGAGTTCCATGCCAACCATGGCTACAGAACGAGACTCTTTCTCAAAAAAAAAAAGCCTTGGAGCTGGGCGTGGTGGCGCACGCCTGTAATCCTAGTGGCTTGGGAGGCGGAGGCAGGAGGATGGCAAGTTGGAGACCAGAGGCAGTCTGAGTAACTTAGCAAGACCCTGTCTCAAAAAGTAAAAAAATGGGCTGGGGGTGCAGCTCAGTGGTCCAGCACTTGCAGAGCATGCAAGCGCAAGGCCCTGGGTTCAACCCCCAGAACCACAAAAAAAGCCTTGGGATCTCCCTCTTAATCACTGCACACGCTGCTCTACACGTGGTAGAAACTCCCATTTTAGGGCTAACAGAGACATTCAAAGTTTGTTCTGCTCTTATTTTATCATGACCCCCAATTCATCTAAGACATCCTAGCATCAGAAATGCAGATCCTGACAATTTACCTGGGAGTTCTTTCAAACTTCCAATGTTCAACCCACAAATATTTACTGAGATCCTGCTGTAGGCCAAGAACTCTGCCAGGGGCTGTGACAAACAAAAAGAAGGCAGTCATAGTCTCTGCTCTCAAGGAACTTACAGCTCAGACTGTTCCACACCAAGAGTCCTTTGACTGTTATAATGCCCTGAGAGGCTACTTCAAGCCTGATAGCCTGGAAGAGGTCCCTCTGAGATAATTTTCTAATAGCAAATAAAAACCTCACATACTTCTACCTTAGCATCATATCAGATATCCTGACAATGGAGGGCTGTACCAAGAATTAGTTCAGTGAAGGAAGACATAGCCAGCTTAATATTCACTGAGATTTCTGGAAGGAAATGGAGTTCAAATTAATAAGTCTCTCTCCAGCTCTCAATAAGCAGAATTGCTTGCCTTTTTTTCCAGGGCTATACATTTCAAAGTTTCTTCATATGCCAAGATATACACAGAGAATGGTACTACTGTATAACAGTCTGGGTCCATGGAGACAGCTATTCTCAGTTATCCTGAAGCTTTAGGGTCAGAACTTGGGCACTCCTATAGCACATTCACATCATCGCACAGTTGGGAAGTTCTGAAAAGGGTCAGAGTTGCCCATATAACATGCTCGCAAGCAAAAAGTAAAATGGAAAGCTAAATTCTCACTCATTTAACTATGAACTTGTGACTGACAGAACTCCAGCATCTATTTCATATTCCACAGACACTAGGGTCTGCAGGGGCATTCCATTCCAGGTGTGAAGCAAATGTGAAAGGTGAAACTGTAGCTCAGCATCAGAAGCAAAAAGGTTTCCTGAAGGCTGCACTTTCTCTAGCTCACTCACACAACTTAAGTATAGAACTAGAATTAGACCTAAACAATGTGCCTATTCAGCAAATCCACCCTCTAGTGAGTTAGCATTTCAAATCTCTTTTAAGGGAATGGCCAACTGCATCTATCCTGATGAGAGGCATAGTATAGTACTGAAGAGCTTTTTCTGATGACCAGACATGCTTTTGAGGAAATCACACAAGGCAACTTCCTACACATAGTTCAGTCTGAAGAGCACAGGCTTACTAAGATGAAATTTTCTGGGCCTGGGCCTACAGCTCAATGGTAGAGCAAACATTTGCCTAGCATGCACCAGGCCTGCACCACGGAAAAAAAGAGAAAAGAATGACCATTAGTAATAACAGTGGCTTCTATTTACAAAGTTTTAACTGTGCTAAGCATCTCATATGTACTATCTCCTCCATCTGCAACTCCAAGAAGTAAGCTTGATTATTCCTATTTTGGAATTAGGAAACTAATTCCAAATAGCCTCAAGATCTTATAAAAGCCAGAAACTGTATCCATGTCTTTCTAAAAACCCATGCTTTTAACCACCAAACTCTACTGCCTCTCCAAGGAATGGGCAATCAATGAGTTCACAACAGGAATCCACAAGGCACAGCTAGCTCTTCCAACTGGACAAAAGAGATGACAAGTTTCCTGGAGCAATGACATACAGCTTTGACCAGGAAGCAGAGTAGTGTCATTTGGGCTGTTTATTTTGTTTTTGTTGTTGTTGTTCTATTTTCCAAAATACAGATTTCTACCCCAGATCTTCTAAATCAAAATCTTAGAGATAGGTGCAGCTGGCAGTGTAACTCAGCAGTAGATCACAAGACCCTGGGTTCCATCCCTAGCACAAAATGAAAAAACAAAACAAAAACAAAAAAACCTTCAAGAGTGAAATAGCAAGGCTCCATGGTGCATACCCATAATCACAGCAACTTGGGAGGCTGAACCAGGGGGATTGCAAGTGTGAGGCCAGAAGCAGCCTGTGCAACTCAGCAAGACCCTGTCTCAAAATAAAGATGCCATGGGTGCAGCTCAATGATGGAGCACTTGCCTAGCATGTGCAAAAACTCTCAGTTTCTGGAAAAAAAAAAAAAAAAGAAAGAAAAAAGTGACATTTTAAAATTTTGTTTTCAGGTATGTGGGGGTTGAACCCAGGGCCTTAGAAGTGCTCTATCTCTGGGCTGCAACCCTAGCCCATTCTTTTTTTTATTTTGAGCCAGAGTGTCACTAAGTTACACAGGCTGCCTTGCAACCCTCCTGCCTCAGGCCCGGGTGGCTGGGATTACTGGCGTGCACCACTACAATGGGCTTTTTTGTTTTGTTTTGTTTTCTTAAGATAGGGTTTCACCAGTGTAGCTCAAGCTGGCCTGGAACTCAGATCGATATCCCACCTTAGCCTTCTGAGTGCTGAGATTACCTGCCTGTGCCACCACACCGGTAAAACTCTTGATTTTGTATCTTGAAAAACTACGCCAAGAGATTTTAGACCATAGTGGTTGAAGAGGCTCCAGGACCTGCCACATAGGCGTCTACTGTGATCATCTCAGATCCTGGCTCAATACTTTAGCTCAATCTGTATCCGTTCATTAATTAGTAAACTACTCCGGTAGATTCGGCAAACACTTCTGGTTCTGCTATGGAAAACAAGGGAAGTTTTTTTGTTTGTTTGTTTTTTAAATGACATTTTAGGTGGACTTATAGGACATATGTAAGTTTCCTGTACTGGTGGGCCGGGGTGAGTAAAAGGAAGATTATCACAAACTGAGAAGACTACGTATCTAAAGCTCAAAGGTATGAAATCAGAGCTAAGAGATCGTTCACTCACCTCAACAATAAACTACGTAAAGGGAGCACATTAGTGCCCAGGTGTTGACTGTTGACTGTAGGGTTAGGCCTCTACTAGATTATGAAAAACCCTGAATACCGTGAACTAAGAAGTGTGGCCTTTATTCCACAGTCACTAAGGAGCCAGTTTTAGGTAGTGAAGGACTTATTTAGACTTCCAGGTAGGAATGACCACTTTCAGCAGCTACACAGAAGAGGCCTGGGGGTGAGGGAATAGGCTTCCCCTTTCAAGGAGACAGGCTTCCCGTGCAGGCGACCCAGCTGGACTCTGCCCTTTTTTCCAGCCAGCCCAAGGAAGCGATCAGTCGCCTCGCGGGACCTTGGCGTTCAGTCGCAAAGGAAGGGTGTAGTGTAGGTGCTGGACGCGAGAAGGCAATGAGGGCAACCAGGTTAGATCAACCTAACCTGAGCTGCACGCGGAACGTCTGAACAGCAGACAGGGCAGCTGAGCAAGTCCAACAGGCTCCCCACGGCAGCAGATTTCGATACCATGCCAGTCTCGGACAACCGGGACCGCGAGCAGCCATTTCCCGGCCCCGAAGGCCCCATCGCACACGGGCCAAGGGCTCCAGGCTACACGGGGACAGGCCTTGGTGCGCCAGGAAACAACCGCGACTGCAGCTCGCCAGCCCCTCCCGCCCGTCAGGCCGTCGCCCTGAGCCCTGCCGCCTCACCTCGCGCGGGCGGCTGGCTCTTCGGCGTCTCGGCACCTTAGCCGACAGTCGCTCGGCCACGGCTAGGGCGGCCGCAGCCATCCTCCGGCGTCAGCGTCGTAGCGTCATCAGATCGCGCGCTTGACGCCAAAACAAATCCGGACCGCCTATGGGATGGGACGGGGGCGGACTCTCCGGAGGCCGGGCTACGCGGTTGGCGGTGCTCTGAGCACAGCCTGCCAATCAACGTCTTCATGGTAAGACCCGCCTCCCTCCTGGAGGGGAGGAGTGGGGTTTTTTTGTTGTTTAAAGCTGCTAAACCAAAAACTCTTGGAAGGACGTGTGCTAGGAAAAAAGAGCTATTGCTGGAGGGAAAGAAATATTTCAAGGTTCTTGTTGGGGAAAAGGAGAGTGTTTGGAGACCGAGGCTGGGGACGCAGTGAGTTTTAACAGTGGTTTCTGAAACTGCCTCTGTATCTCTACGAAGGACTGACTTAAGATTTCAACAGTAAAAAAAAAAATTTTCCTCCTGTGGTACTTGGGGGCTGAACTCAAGGGCCTCGAACATACTTTGCAAGTGCTCTACCACTGGGCAGCACCGCCAGGTCATTTTTTTTTTTTTTTTTTAACTTTTTCAGTCAGAGTCTCACTAAATTACACAGTCTGCCTCTGGACTTGAACTAATGATCCTCCTATCGCCTCCACCTCCCAAGTCTCTGGGAATTGCAGGAGTGTGCCACTATGCCTAGTAACAAAATTTACTTTTTAAAGCTGAGATTAAAATAATTTTCAGCACTCAGATGTGTTAGAAATATTTGGCCTCCATCACAGCAGAGTTACAGAGTTAAACTTGTGAATTGGTGAAGTCCTGGGCTAATTTCTAGAATAATTTTTTTTGTTTTTAGTTTTTTCTTGTTTTTAAATTTAAGTGTAACATGAGACTGCAAAGCAAGCAGATTTTTAAAAAATTGTTACCATTCACAGTAACGTCTATACAGGATTAGAGTTGTTTCAATACCAAATTGCAGGGGAAGAGAAAGATGCAGAAGGTGTTAAGGGCATTGTAACCTCCATCCATCTTCCCTATTTCATTCCTTCACTTACCCAGCAATCTTTATTGAACCCCCATATTGAATATGGAACTTAAACTGTAAAGGTAATGTTATACTTTATACCTAAAAATATATTAATATTGATAAAACATCATTTGACTGTTTTACATAGGAGGGTTTCATACAAAATTTCATTTAAAAAAATAAAACTGCCAGGTCTGATGGTGCACAAATTGTAATCTCAGTGATTTGGGATCCTGAGTTTGAGGCCAGAGGCAAGCTTCCTAAGTTAGCAAGACCTTGCCTCAATAAATAAATAAATAAATAAATAAATAAATAAATAAAAGAGGGGGTTGGGCAGGGCTTAGAGTGCAGCCCAGTGGCAAATCACTTGCAAAGTATGTGCATGTGTGAAACCCTGCACTCCCAGGTATTGAATGAATGAATGAATGAATAAACAAAAGAAAGCTTTAAAAATTGTTTGCAAGCTAAGTGTGGTGGCTGATGCCTATATTCCCAGCACATAGGAGTCAGAGGAAGGAGGATCTCCAGTTCAAGGCTGGCCTGGGCCACATAGAGACATAGTGAGACCCTGTCTCAAAAAAAAAAAAAAAATTATTTCCCAAAGTCTGTGACATTATAAAAGGCATAGACTTTGGGGCCAAACAAATCTGGGATCAAATTCCAGCTCTGAAATTTCCACAGATATATGTTCTTAGGGAAGACATACCCCCTCCTTAAGCCTCACTCTTCTTATCTATGTAACAGGGGTCATAATCCCCACCTCACAAAGTATTAAAAATAATATGGAATTTTGGAGTTGATGGCACTCAGAAATCTACACAACACCTTAATTCACAGACATTCAGCAAATTAACAAATATTTATCAAGCCCTATATGCAGGTGCTGGTCCTGGCACTGAGAAAGAACCTAAAGCCCTGTAATAACCTAAAGCCCTGTAATGAAGAGGGATGTTGAGGCAGAGGAGACTGAGCCCAGTACATCTAGCCCCCATACTCCCTTCTGAACAATAAGCTGTTCCTTGTCCACAGAACTACAAATGTGAAGCACTATCACTGTGATGCTCTGGCCTAGGCAGCTGTGCACCCGCCTACCCCACTCCTCTACCTCTGGGATAAAACATACAAAGCCCTTAAGCCTCTGACCAGAGAGCAGATTGTCTTCCCCCTCCCCCATCCACCTCACCCTACTCCATGGAAGAGTAGGGACTTAGGGAGGAAAAAAAAAAAAAAAAAAAAAAAAACCACCAGGGGAAAAGTAGGTCACCACAGGAGGATGGTAATCTCCTCAATGGATGGCCAGAGCAACCTGACCACTGCTCTTGGAAGCAAGCTGTCCCTGACCATCTGCCAAGACTAGCTCTGGAAGACTTTTGGGGTCTAGAACCCCAGCACCATCCCTACCAACAATATGCCCAAGCTGAGGGGGCTGCCCCAAGATGACACATCCTGTACACTGTTGTCATTGTCAATCCAAGCTCTGACTGTAACAATTCCTGTGCTGTTTCATTCTACACATCCCATACATGCACCCTTTGTACCCAGCCCTAGACTGGATGCTAGAGACACACAAAAAAGTACTCCTGGCTCTTGAGGAGTCCACAGAGGGGAATTCACACCTGTACCTAGAAAATAACAAGCCAATACTATCAGTACTGAGGCAGAAGCCTAGGAGCTGTGCAAACCCAAAGGCAGCTTTAACTCATCTTGCATTCATGGTTAGGGAGAACTTCCTAGACAAGGTGAACAAGAAGTAGGAGGAAATGGGGAAGGGTATTCTGAACAAAAAATACAGATGTACAAACATCCCAAAGAGTTAAAGTCCTATTTTCCCTCCTGGAAAATTCTGGTGGCCAAAGGAAGGCATATCTGGGAGGGATTTTTTCTTGAACTTTCTCCTTTGGTGATATGAGAAGATGGGCAATGAATGACTCATTGATAGAAATGGGGATAAAAGTCTAGACAAATGAAGCACAGGAACAAAAGTAGAGGCAGGGCAGAGAGAAGGGCTTAATGGAGACACTTAATCAGTAACAATGGGAGGCTGTTAGGAAGCATGGAAGACGTAGGGTTCCCATGCAACTGAATGGTGGTCTCTGGAGATACCTGTCACCCTGGAGCCTAAGCAAGGGGCTCATCTGACTTGACAGTGAGGAGTGATAGCCTCCTATCATGGACTTCAGTGTAAGCCTGGTCTGCTGAGCTCTGAGATCCCATGGCTGTCTCCTTCCCAACTGATTGCTTTGGGTCTCTCTCGTAAAGCCCCTTCCACCTTGGTCCACCTTTCCTGCACCACTTGTAAGTCTGACATCTTTGCCTCTATTACCCCATATTGAGTGCTGCTCCATCGCTTCTCTGAAGCCTTCCCTGTCCCCAAAGGCTGGGCTGGCAGAAGTTTCTCTGTGCCACTACACAGAACGGCTGCCGGAGTGGACAGAACTGGCTTATGGAGGGCCTTGAAGACAAGGAGGAAGGAACTTAATGTAGGCATCGGTTTTTCAATTTAGAAAATAGAAAATTAAATGGAGGGTGTGACAGTAGAAGCCAGTGAGGAAGCCATGGCAGTGTCCACACAAGTCATGGGGTGTTTGCTTGGAAAGAGTCCTCCCTTCTCTGAGGCATCCTCTGCCCCAGCTTCAGCCCATACTGATTCTTGCCCTTCCTTTCTGTGGGGATGAATAGGGGTTCTATACACACCATACACTCTCATTCTACTGCTTCCTAGAAAGCCTTCTGGGATTGTTTTGATTCCACACTGCAAATCTCTTTTCAAAGAACACGCTTGTAGAGAGCAGAGGTCAAAGAATTTCTCATGGTGACCAGTTTCTGCAGCTTCAGATCATGTCAGAGGCTTGAATGTGGACTTGGACAAGGGCTCCCCACATTCTAGAATAGGCTCCCCTTTGGATGGACCAGACCTCAGAAGAGGAGGAGATTGAGCATGAAGTCTGAGTATATCTTGATGGCCGAGGTGATAGTTCAGCAGAAGAAGGAGCAGGTGAGATGTGAGCAGCCAGGAAGCTGGAAGGAGCCTGAGAACGGTAGGCCAGCTAGGATGAGAGGCCTGGCATTCAGGGCGAGGCCAGCCACTACCTCACTTGGCCCCTAGGGGTCAGGATAGGAAAGGTAGGCAGGGCTAGGAGTGTGGGCCTAGTTACTCCCACTCTCCCACCCTCAGCTGGTATCCCACTCCAACCAGCCTGGGAAGGCAGAGAAAGACTGTGCATTCCAGCAGATTTCGGGTCTCCACCAGAGCTCTTGGGACTGGAGCTCCTGAGACCAGCATGTAATGGAAAGCTCAGCGTGCTGCCACAGGAAAATGGATGTTTGTAAGGAGGAAGATTGAGTCCCCTGTGGCGGCCTTCAGCCCAGTCCAGGCTGAGGATCAGCTTCTGGGGGCCTCTGCCTCAGCAAAACAGGCCACAGCTAAGAGAAAGGAAGGAGCTTAATGCAAATATAAATACCTTTAATGAAAGCCATGCATGCTCTGCAGCGCCTGCATGGTGACACCCCCTCCCCCAGGGCTGGAGGCACAAGCACTGCTAGCAGATAGGACTGGCTAGGCCCCAGGCCCCAGGAGACAAGCAAATGCCAGAGCAGTGGCCAGCAGTGCAGGCTTGGGGGCCAGAGCGGGTGCAGGTGCTGTAGCCCGCAGCGTCTCCTGGTTGATCTCTGGGCCAGCATCGCGCTCCCTGATGCTCACCAGGGCCCCACACAGAACATGCAAGTTATCCGGGTGCTGGGCCTGGCGAGCTTCTTGCTGTAATGACTCCCACACAGAAGCTGCCTCCTCCGGGCAGCCTGACAGGACTTGAGAGGCGCAGGCGTGGAAGTCATTCCAGGATCTGTTAAGGGAGTGGGATTAAAGGGATAAGAAAGGCAAGGTTTTGGAGAAGGAAAAGGAAAGAGGTTCAGGACCTTAGGCTGGCGCAGATTGGGCTATGCCTCCCACCTGCCCTCTGCCTCCCACCTGCCGGTACCTGCAGACAGTCTCCAGCTCGCCTCCATGGCCCATGCCATCCCCCAAGCGGATGAGACATTTGGCAAAGCCCTGGTATATGGTGTCACAGCGGTTTGGGCCCTCCCAGGCCGCTGCTAGGGGAGCTGCAAGGACTGGGGTAGGGTGAGAATAGAGAATGGTTGGTAGGGCTGTCTCCCAGCCCCCAAAGGCTTGTTTACCTGGAGTGCTCTGGGGACGTGACTCAGCGTGAAAATGGTGCCCTAGGGAACCGGAAGGTATGTCTGGAGATCACCTGTTTTAGCCCTCTTCAGGACAGACCCTGGACTAGGATGCAGAGGTCTGCTCCTACCCTTAGCTTCTGGGGTCCTAGGTCAGGTCAGGTCAGGTGAGTATGGTCCAAATGAACAAGTAAAGGCCTTAGGATCGGGTGTTGGGGGGTGGAATCCGGGGTGTAGGGCCATGGGTAGATGGGACCAGTCTCTGTCATCTCCAAGAGTTTCACTTGGCACTCCCACCTCCTCCCCAAAGACAGATGTTTCTCATGAAGCTGAGTAGGATAGAGAGGGGTAAGGATCCACGCCAGACCCTCAAAGAACCCACAGTTGGTCCAGGAAACCTGTCAGAGGCCATAAACTCCTTTTATCAGAAGAGGAGCTGCAGAATTTGGAGGTTCTGCTCCAACAAATGAGGCTTGGTTCGTGCTTCATCTTCCATCCTGAAGCCATGGTCACACTTTCTTTGAGTCCTCACAACTGCCCTCCACCCTGGTGCCAAGGGCTAGGAAAGTTATGTCCCCAGCTCCCTCACACATTCTATTCCTAGCCTAGTGGGGGAATCAACAAGATGGGGTGTGGCCTGGGTCGTGTCCAGGTTGTGAATACTCACCGAGTGGCAGCAACAGCAACAGCCGCAGGGCACAAGGCAGCCGTGGGCAACGGCGATACCGTCGGTGGTGGCAAGAGCAGTGCATCGTCCCTGGCTATGAGCCTAGTGCTGGAGCTATCGGCTACGAGAGGCGCTTGTCGGCCCAGCCCCCGGAGGGAGGGACCATGATTGGCTGGCAGCCTGAGGCGGGGCCTGGAGCCAGCCGGCAGCTCCACCTCCAGTACCTAGGCTGGCCGTGCCAGGAGGGACTCCAGGGAGCAGAATCACCCAGTGGCACAGGCTGGTGCTATGCTGGCCCTAGAAGCCATGCCCGAATTGGGAGAGGGGAAATCTTGAGGGGTCTGATCAGATGAGAGCAGATGCTGAGGCCCCTAAGGGTGGGCTGGCTTAGACCTCCTTAGGTCTAAGAAGAGGGCAGTCAGTCATACCAAAGACACCAAACATACACACATACTCTATTTTATTCCAAAAGCATTTAATTGAATTTCTCAGTGTTTTTCAAAAACAAAAAGATCCAAATTGGAGGTAAAAAGGAACATGGAAAATTCAACTCAAGTGGTGTCACAATCTCGGGGTCATGCTTCAGGCATGGTAGAACCCAAGAAGGCACAATACCTGCTCTGGGTCCAGCCTAACCCTGTGGGCTACCACAATCTGTAGACCATGTGTGCCCTACCCCCCCACCCCCAAACACCCAAGGTGGAGGCCTGAGCAGGTAAACGGCAGCCATGAGCCTGCCTTGGCCTAGGCCTGTCTGCTAGCCTTCAGTGCCACCCAATCCCTGTGCAAGGCAGGTTACACTGCTAGGGGAGGCTGGGAGTCACAAGTCCATGCAGCATTAGGCTGAGACGCCGGGCTGCTTTGCCAAGGGAGTTGTGCGGCTCAGCCTGCAGGAACTGAAAGAGCTTCTGGCGCACCTGGGCCATGACGGAGCCCATGTGGTCTCGAGTGATGGGGTCACTGTGGTCTAGGTGCATCACAGCCTCTTCCAGGTAGCTAGGAGTGGAGGGAAAGGACAGGCCACAGTTTGGTGCCAGCAGACAGGAGTGCCCCCTGGTGGCACTGAAGCCCAGAGAGACTGGTAACAAAGGAAGACTCCAAGCCTCAGATGGGTAGGGACAGAAGGGTAGAAAAAACACGGAAAGGGAGTCAGGTGAGAGTGGGCATCTCTGCTTCAATGTGTTCCCTTCCTACTCCTATTCCCCAACTTATCTCCTGGTCCCTGGCTGCCCCCACTCACCTGAGCTTGAGGTCAGTTCTAGTGCCAAGGTCAGATGCCAGCTGTTGGATGAGGGAAAGGAGCACGGGCTGGGAGAGTGGGCAGGGTGGCTGCCCAAAAACCTGGGCTGGGTCCACAGTTTCACACACATACAGCACCAGGTTCAGGTCAGCAGCTGTCAGTGCCTGGGGACAGAAGAGGGCAGGAGCATTTATAGCTAATATGAAGATGGCATGCCTGTTTGTGGTGTTTGGCCTAGGGTGGGCAGGGACCAGAGAGGTGCTGAGGGCTCCAGAGGGGTCTCTAAATATTAGATCAGAGTATTCTCAAGAAGCATGGTGGTAAGGGAAGGTGAGTTAAGGAAGAAAAAAGTCTACCATGAAGGAACAAGAACAATGGACAGATGTCTGAAGAACCCAGAATAGTTGGCAAGACAGCCCAGAGCCTGGTAAGGGGAGTGGAGTGAACGGTGTGAGGGCCTTGTTGGGAGACATCTGACTCTTACTAGGACCTAATGTTGTCATACCTGCTGGAAAGCCTGATTGAGGTGGCCTTGCTGCAGCAACTGCAGGATATGGGCTTGTTGGGCCTGACAGTCAAGGTGGGCAGAAGGGACAGGTGTGCCAGCAGCTGAGCGCATGGCCTGCATGATACTGGAGGTGACAGTGGCCTGCTGCTCCTTGAGCGCCACGCTCACCTCACCTTTCACAATACGTTGTACTTGGGCTAAGATTGACTCCTGCAGGCTGCAAAGGAAAGTGAGCAGATGAAGTGGACAGGAAGCCCAATATGGCCCTTTCCAAACCTACCACCATGTGTAGAATGCTACCCACACACCTGCCCACAGCCACATGCAGCTGGTGTTGCACCTCAGCCCGAACACTGCTGGACACAGTGGCTGCCATATGCTCAGTAGCACTCTGCAGTGTGCTGACCAAGCCCCGAAGCTGAGCCAGCACAGGCTCCCTGGCCTCCTGTTCCCGTGCCTTCCTACTCTTCATATGGCTCTCTAGCTGCTGCAAGTCTGAGGAATGACCACAGGGACCATAAGAAGATGGTAAGACAGAATTGGGCAACCCCTCCTACCTTGGGTTATATAACCCCACTCACATTCCTGTGTGCCCAGCCGAAAGCTATCGTTGATCTGCTGGAACATGGCCTGGCAGCTCTTCTCAAAGGCTGGCAGCACCACACTCTGGAAAGCTTCACGGTAGGCAGCCTGCATTGGCCCCTGTAACGTGTCTGCAGCTGCTCGGGCAATGGCATCTGTCAAGTTCTAGGGTATAAGGAGGGGCCAAGTTGAAAGCCTGAGCCCAATCTGGCCTGCCTAGCCCTCCACCCCCCATCTTGGACCCTATAGCACCTTGGACTTGAGTAGCTTGGAGATATTCTCTTTTATGCTACCTTCCACAGCTGTGAGCTTAATACCCACTGAGTTGCTCAGCTGGCCTGCTACAGGCTCCAGGCTCCTGGAGACACCTAGAGGACGGGGGGAGGGGGTGGAATCAGGAGATGAAGCTTGACAGGTACTCCTACTCCCACTTTTTCTACCCAAAAGAAACCTCCATGCTAAACTCACATGAAGGAACTGTTTTCTTGATCTCATCCCGTATGCTGCGCTCTAGCCGCCCAGCCACAGCTGAAGATAGTGCTTGAGACAGCTGCTGTGTCAGCTGCTCCTGCAGCTGCCCACCCCGCTGCTGCCCCTCAGCCAGTGCCCGCTCCAGCCGCCGCTCTACATTGTAGTTAAGGAACAACAGGTCTGGAGTGGGTCCCATACCCCTTCCCAGGCCAAGAATGCTGCCCCTGCCCTGTGCCATTCTCTCCGTGCCTCTACCCTCAAGGATACGTTCTTGTTCATGCCGGGTCTCCAGGGCACGTTCTACGTGGCCTGTGACGGTACTCTGCAGACTTTCGAGTTGGGCACACAGACGCTGCAGAAGCTCTTCTTGGCTATGTCGCAGCTCTGCCAGCTCTTTCTGCTGCTGCCAAATAAGTGCTGGCCAGTCCTCAGGGGGCTCTGCCACCTGCCAGTAGCACTGACAAGTCACATAATATCATATAGCATCCCCACCTAGCCGACCGGGTAATGGCCCAGAGCCCCTCCCACCCGCGTAGGGTGGCATCTCATGAGTAGAAAGGTGCTCACTCACTCACCTGGTGCTCTGTGAGCCGGGATCCCACTGCTGAATCCCTGTCATAGGCAAGAGGCACTTCAGGCCATGTCAGACAGCCTGGAGAGCACCCCTCTCCCTGGGCCTAAAACCCCCCTACCCATCATCCTTCTTGCTTTTCCTCTTGAGCTTGGGTGAAGTCCGAGGGGATCCCTTAGTTTTCCAGTCCTTGGCAGGCATCCGTGGAGTGGGAATTTTGCTGCCAAAGCCTCCTGAGGCAGAGGCAAGGCTGGCCACCTCATCATCATGGTCACTGTGGGAAGGTGAAGGAGGAGGAAGTACCTGCACCTGCTGGACCTTCCTTGTGAGGGGAATGGTGTAGGGTGATGTCTACCTTTGCTCAGCACTAGTGTCCTGGCTGTCATGTTGCTGTAGCAGGTGATAAGGTGGTCGACGGAAGGCCAGGCTATTGTGCTTTTCCTGCAGACCATTCCTGGGGCTGAGGGGAGAGGCCAATTCAGTAGCAGATGATTCTACCCTGGGCCCCTCCCACAAACACACTCTCCATCCCAAGCTCCTTACCTCTCTGCAAGGGTGCTACAGGTCTCACGAGTAATGTCAGGTGCCGTAGGCCAGACCTGACTGTCGGGGGTCACAGACTCCTGAGTCAAGGCTGCCTCCAGTAGGGAAGGGGTACTATGCCGATCCCCATCCACAGGGCCTCCATCTAGGCCAAGCTGGGGGCCAAGCTCAGGACCTGGCCGGGGTCGTGGGGACAGCAGGTGTAGTGCCGAGGCAGCTGAGGCCATACTGTCTGGCTCAAGACCCTCAGGAGCAGAGGAACCAAAGCCACGAGACAAGGCCTCAGATGCGATCTCAGGGATGTCCTGGGACAGTGCAGTGGAGGCCGAGGAGATAACATCAGGGGATCGGGTACGACTAGGGGAGGCCTGTGGTAGCCCCAGGGGCTCTACTTCCTGCAGCTCCATGGACAATGCAGAGGCGGCAGTAGATACCTGAGATGAGCCAAAGATGAGGGCTTAAGTGATAGGAGGTGGAGGGGCACAGAAACAAGGCACTGGTATTAGTAGTAATGAGAAATGAAATAGCAGGAAAGGGCGACGCAGGTCAAAAAGAGGCCCAGAGCCCAGGAGAGGAGGTAGGGATAGGGAAGCTGAGGAGATGCCCTCCAGGGATCATGAAAGGCTGACAGGACCTCTAGGAAAATACGAAGCACTTGACGCAGACTGGAGTCAGCAGAAAAAGTATAGGACAGTGCTGCTAACCTTCCCTGCTGCCATCCACCAGCTACCCAGCATTTCCCATATGCACACACATATACCTGCCCAGGCCCCTTGGGAGTCAATTTGTCAGCTGGGCCTGGGAGTAGGCCAGGCAGGAGGCTGCGAGGGCTTGCCTGCAGGCCACTGCTGCTGCTCATTGTCAGGCTGCCATCCAACTGTAGCTTGGGGCTCAAAGTCAACTCCTCAGGTGGCCTAGTGGCGGAAAGGCTGAGGAGTCAGCAACCAGAGTTTGGCGTTACTTAGCACTTGCCCCTGCCATCACCCAACCTTGAACTTCACCTTACCTGGGCAAGGAGGAGTCCACAGCTGAAGTGCTGCTCACAGCAGACACAGCTGTTAGAGAGCTGCTGCTGCTGCTGCTGCTGCTGCTGCTGCTGCTGCTACTGCTGCTGCCACTGCCGCCACTACTGCTGCTAGGGGATGCAGTGATCTGGGGAGATGCAGAGAATGAGTATAGTAGTATGGGGGTGGGGCATTGCCAGGTCCCTGTACCCAGCAGGGGCACCTGCTGAAGGGAGGCAGTGGGTGTCATGAAGGCATCGGGTGTCATCAACTTAGGCTTGGTCTCACTGCTCAGATTGAGGAAGTCGGCGGGTGCAGGCAGCTCCACGATGCGTCGGAGGTCAGGCTGAGAGCCATGACCAGCTGACCCCAGGCCCTCAGAGCCCAGTTCAGGTTGAGACTCTCCAAAGGCTGTGGGAAAAGGTGCCACTGGAGTCAGATCTCAGACCCTAGTTAGTGTAACCTGCTGCTCTCTTACCCCTTACTCACCAAAGTCCTCGTGGGCAGTGTGGGTAGGGAGCGGGGCCACCACGTCAGGGTTTAGCTGTGGCTGGAAGCGGATTTGCACATCTTGCAGTGCCCTGCAGGAAAACAAGTGGGGAGAACAAAGTGCCCCAAGGAGCCAGGGCTGGTAGGGTAGGAAAGGACACAGACAGGGAGTGGGTGTGCCTCCCCAACACACTCACTTTGTATGCACACAAAAAAGCTTGATGAGCACACCAGCTGCAGACTCCATGGCACCAGCTCCATGGGAACTCTCTGAAATGACAGAGGGGATCGTTAAGCCCCTGGCTTGCCCTGTGCCTTGCCTGCTGCCCATCCCCTGCCCATACCAACACAGCCCTGACCATGAGGCAGCTCACCAGCCCCCAGGCTGTCATTCTCCTCCTCAGCAGGCAAAACCTCAGTGTGCCGCAGCCGGCAGCGACTCACAACCTGGATGCCGAAGCTCAGCACAGGGTGGGTGAGCAGGAACTCCGAGATGGAGCTGAAGCAGGCACGGCCCTCCTCCTGGTTCTGCAGCAGCTCCATCACGTAGAGAACCTGAACAGTAGGACATTCCTTGTTGAGCTCAAAGACTGCAAAGGCTGTGGATACATCAAATATTCCTGCCCTCCTCAGTGACACCAGCTCTGCCTGGGGTCTCCCTGTGGCAACCTACCTTCCGTTGTACATCACTGAGAATCAGATATTCAGCTGAGAGGTCCAAGCAAACCTTGAGGCTGGGCGGCACACTCACTGAGCTGAAGATATCTGGGGAGAAGCTAGGGAGCCAAGCAGTAGACTAAATGAGACTGAGAATGCAAAGAAGCCACATCCCCACCCTTCCACCCTCACCCACAGTGAGGGCTAGTGAGCCCTCCTTACCGAATGGTCTGCAGGCAGGTCCAGGACACTGTGCACCACATTTTCAGCTCCCGATTCTGGTCAGCACCAGTAATGAGGAACCTCCAGAAAGGGACCCTGCAAAGCAACAAGGCACTGAGTGGTTGCCTGTGCTCCAGGCTAAGAGCCCAGGGTGCAACCCACCACCCACCTGCCTGCCCACTCACTCACTCAGGGTCCTGTTTCTTATGATTATCACAGAACAGGAGGCAGGAGAGGGGCCGTCCATCATGAGGCTTCCATTCGTGCAGACACCTACAGGGAGGCAGATGAGGAGCTTGAGTGAGTTATCTGGTCCCCTTTGGTGGAGGGTGGGGGTCCTGTTCCTTAAACCTTGCTTTACCTTGGTTCGTCCTGTCCCTCAATGTAGATCTGCCAGAACTTCACATAGCCATCATGGCTTGCAGTAGCCAGGACAGTCCCATCAGGGGAGAGGGCTCCTTCACTTAGGCACTGGGAAGAAGCCAAAAAGCTTTGCTTTGTCAACTGACTAGAAGGGGGAATGACTCCTTCCCAAATGAAGATGGCAGTAAACTGGGCTGACTCAAAGTGGACTCTCACATTTGTGTGACTAAATGAATGAATGCGGGGCTATAGCAAACACCAGACCTGCAAGGCACAGCTATGTTAGGAGTGAGTTCCACAGGCGAGGGTCACTTTGTGTTTATCGTCCCCATGGGCAGAGTAGAGTGCTGGTAAAGCTGCCTGGGCAGCTATGGATACAGGAAACAGATGAGGGTCATAGGAAGAGAGGGGTTGGCAAGGAGATGATCAGTTGTAGGCCTACCGTGCTGTGACCTTTTACCACAATGAAGCCCTGCTTGATTTGGTTGACATCCACAGGCCAGGTGCTGTGGCTGGAGCGGAGCATATCCAGGTCCCACACCTCAGCCTAGAGATACAAGGAGGTGAATGTTCATCCTATATACATAATATGGCAGCTCTGTTGCCTCCTCCACCATGTCTGGCCCTCTCACCCGGTCTTCATGCAGCAGGGCCACTGTTGGGCTGCTCTCCTCACAGCAGTCCTCACTCTCTTCAGGGATAAAGGGGCACCAGATGATCCTTCGGAAGTGGTTCAGTGGTGTACCTTCTGGCTGCCGTATATGAACTAAGATCTCTTCTCTAAGCAGAGTGTTAAGGGACTAGATCGATGGATGATGAAGTGTGTCTAGAAGCCCCTGCTCCACCCACACTGCTTCAGCACCCATGGCTAGGAATGGATACTGAATTTTGCCATTAACCAGAGCCAAACGCCACACGAACAGGTTGCCCGCCTCATCCAGGCAGGCCAGTTGTGGAGAGTTGAGATGTGCGAAGGCCAGATCAGCCACACTGCCTGTGAAGCCCTTCAGCAGGGTGCGCTCCGAAGTGCTGACACTGATCACTCGCACCATCGCTGAGCCATTGTTGGCAGCTGGAACCAGGAGAGCAGAGAGGCATGAGCAAGCGCCAAGGGCCATGCAGCAGCACAGAAGCCCTGCCTTTGACTGCTTCGCTGCCGCCATTATAGTCTCAAGCATGGTTTTTCTGCTCAGCTTCCCCAGTCCTGGCAGAAGTTGGGTTAGTGCAGACAAATCTTCCATTTTACCCCTAAGGTCTGAGTAGGCTGAGTGGTCCGACACTGGATCAGAATCTGGGGGCCCTCTAGCAGAACATTTCCTCCTCCCTCTTGCCCCTACTCACCCCGAATGGCGTAGGCCAAAAAGGAGTTGGACACAGCAATCAGGTTGCCATAGTAGTACTTCTGCTCCCAGTCATACTTGGCAACAGGCTGGATTTTCACCTGAGAACCCAGAGTGATGAATGCTAAAGAAGCTGAGGGCCTGGATAGCTTCCCCAGCTGGTAGCTTAGGTAATCCCCAACAACCCTTCAGATGGGAGAGGGCACAGGTTGATGTTCAGCCACCCACTGAAATTTCACCTAAGAGGCTTGGCAGTCAGTCCTGGCTTTCTGAAACTAAGGTACATAACCTGTTTGTCAAGATGGTCCCCATAGAAACTGGCAGCACAGGGGACAAGAGAGAGACTGGGTGTGTTCTCATACACTATATATGCCACAGCATCCTGGTACCTACCTTGTTGCTTCCCCGTGCCTTGCTTGAAATGCTAGAGTCACTGCTGGCCACAATCTCCACCTCCTTGGCCAAAATCCCAATGCAGGTGGAGCTGTCATCTCCAGAGAGGCAGCTGGAGAGAGGGTGCACACACTTTGTCTCTTTTTCATCAAAAGGCTCAATGGTGGGATAGGAGGACACAGCCACCTGACAAAGATGTCTTGTCCCAGATTCCCAGCTCTGTCTGGTCCACTGTTCCCAGATCCAGTTTCCCTTGCTCACCTCCTTCCTTGAAAATGAGACTTCCATTTTGCACCAGGAATCTAGGCTAAGCCTTCAGCTTGTCCTCACCTCTCATCCTAGTGCAAGCTCAATGTGGTTAAGTGTTCTTCCCCAGGTCATCCAGAGGGGCAACAGCAGGGGTTACTGGCCCAGCTCACTCATCTTATTCCTTCAGCTAGCAGAAACCCCAAAGATACCATCACCACTGTTATCATCTCCCAGGTACTCACATGACCTGCTTCTCCTGCAGGGTAAGGGGTGGCATGGTCCGCAGGCCCGGCTTGCTTGTTGAGGAACCATCACCTGAGCTGAGGGGGTCTGGGACCAGGAGCCCATTGAGATCCCCATTGTAAGCACCGGATGGTCTTTGGCTCTCTGCACTGGGGCCTGGGGACAGAAAGGTCCACCTTGAAAAAGTTGCTCCACCTGCCACTAGCCTCTCCTTCTGCAGACCTTCCTTCTAGATAATGAGATGCCCTAACCACTGACTAAATCATGTCTGTGCAGAGGAGTGTCCTGTGTTCATCTCACATTCCATAAATGCTGACAAATGCCAGGACCAAAGAAGAATATGAGGCTATTTTACCTGGGGAAGAGGTACAGGCCATCAAATACCCTCCAATGGGGATAGGGGAACAGCTCAAAGGTAGAGTACCTGCCTAGCAGATGGGAGGCCTTGGGTACTGCAAAAATACCCTAAAAACCTGTGAGGCCAGTTAATATTCAGGCAAAGAGGAAGTGACTTAAGGGAGGACGCAGAAAGGGTCAAGAAAGCCTTCAGAGAAGGCACCATTATAGCCACTGTAGTCACAATACACAAATGTGGGAAGGATGGAGGGAAAACAAGGCTGCAGAGGCCTCAGGTATGATGCTGAGGTGCTCAGATTCGCTCTGTGGGCAAGGAGAGCCACAAAAGAGCTACGGGATTTTTTTCATTTTGAAAA
The DNA here is from genome assembly GCA_007922755.1 of Pedetes capensis. NCBI lineage: Eukaryota > Metazoa > Chordata > Mammalia > Rodentia > Pedetidae > Pedetes > Pedetes capensis. The sequence goes on from VMDO01000038.1 coordinate 468,753, forward strand.
GTGCTAGCAACCAAATTCAGGGGCTTGCACATGCTAGGCAAGAGCTCTACCTACCACTGAGCTATATCCTAAAAAGTTGCGTTTTTTTTTTGAGACAGGGCCTTGCTATGTAGCCTAGGCTGGCCTCAAACTCAAGATCTTCCTACCTCAGCCTCCTAAATTCTGGAAATACTGGTGTGCACCATCACGTCTGGCTTCTGGCTGAGTTTCAAACACACTCATTAGCTCAGACACTACTACCAAAAGTCCTAACTAGCAAGGAAATTATGGTCAAGAACATAGCAAGTTTCCAGTCACAAAAAGCCTGAGGTCTGATTTGATCCTTCAGTGAGAAGAGATATGCAAGAGCTACTTGATAAATGAAAATCAAGTGCCAATCAATAAACAAATGAGTGATAAGGAAAACCTTTAGGCCACTTTACTAGTACCAGATCCACTCTAGTCACTCAAGGATAAACTGACCACATCTAGGCAGCCTGTCATGATAAACACACAGAAGACCTAGGCTTACATGATTGGCTATGCCAGGCTCTACCAAATCTCTGTGGAGTGTAGTCTGCTCAGCAGATGATGGGCATGACAGGCATAAACCATACTCATGAGTAAAAGGAGCACACATTCCAGCTGTGGAGCAAAGGGTCCAATGGTCTCAGATAGCAGATGAATTTTCATAGAAAATGAGTTAGTTAAATCCACCCAGTATGAGCATCAGTGCCTACTTCTAGAAGGATCCACTCTGATGCTTCCAGCGGGTATTACAAGGTCTGGATGGGTATGGTGTTGCACCCCTGTAATCCTAGCACTTGGGAGGGTGAAGCAGGAGAATCCTAAGTTTGAGGCCATTCTGGCTAAATAGTGAAACCCTCTGTCAAAGTGTGGGGAGGGAAGATCTGAGGAAACATCTATTCTCAGCTGTGGCCACTGCTGTCACACATACTATTTCCTCTTTATAATATGTGGCTTCTATCCAGATGCCTTGAATGCCTTTCCTGACACACAAGCACCTGTCTATATTGAGACCTATTTTACAGAAACTCCTTTCACCCTAGAACACACCTGTAAACCCAGCTACTTGGGCAGCTGAGGCAGAAGGATCACAAGTTTGAGGCCAGCCTGCACAACTTAGAACTGGTATCAAAACTCAAAAATGAAAGAGGCTGGGTGTGCAGATCAGAGGTGGAGCACTTGCCTAGCATGCACTCTGGGTTCAACCTCCAACACTGGAAAAAAAAATCTCCTCTTTCAGACTTGGATTTTCCATCTCCATCTCCCTCCTCCACACCCCATTCTTATCACAGTATGAAAACAATCCTAATTTTGTTAGCTTTCTATGTCCTGGGAGCTGTTGGTCAGCATGAGCACTTCCAAGGTATCATTAGGTGCCCAAGTAAAATTTGAATGAATGGAAACAAATTAGGCTTGCAGATGTTTGAAGTCTAATCCAGTCAGGGTCGAGCAAGCTATTTGCCTTCAACCTAGAAAGAATCCGGAATTGGAGCAAGCCAGCTTCCTCCAGAAAATCAGTTTCACAGCAACAACAGGCCTGGAGTCTGCATTTCAGAGAGAAGAGGCTCTTAAACACAACGCTTAACTCTAGGCCCAGAACTCGGTATTCAGGGTTCGTATCAAGCCTCTGAACCATGGCGAAAAGGTAGGGGTGCTCGGCCAGCTCCAGGAACACCACAGTCTTTGGGGCTAGGAAACCAAAGGGGCCTGGGGGATTCGGAGAAGGGTCTTCATCTTTAGTGGAGATGCTGAAGGACGAGGCAGAACTGTCTGGCGCTAGGATTGGGGGGGGGGGGGGCGTCACACCCGGGGGTCTGCGCCATTCACTGAGTACGCTCAGGGATCTAGGACTCCGACTCCCGTCCTTCCTCACCAGCTGGGAGGATCCAAAACCGATCTCAAGGGACCCAAGAGCCCTGAGGGGAATTCGACCCACACCGTCCATCTGTCTCCTTGCCAAGGGCCCCCCGCCGCTATCTCCGCTCACCCCCTGCGGGCCGGTCCAGCTTGAGAATGTCCCGCAGGTGCTGCGTGGCGTCCTCGATGTCGATGCTCGCGCAAGAGGCCATGGGCCCAGCCACGGGCGCCCCACCCGCACGGCGTTCGTTCTGCTGCCGCCACGCACCTCCCAGCCTCGCCCCTCTGCGACCTGGCCAGACAGCAAGACGCTGGTCACTGCACTTCTTCTACCCACAGCTCTCAAACCGCCGCCCGTGCCGCGTCCCTGAACCCCGCCAACCCCACCAACCGCCTCCACTTCCGGCCCCGTCGGACCTCCGCTCCCGGAACCTGCAAAAGACAGAGAAGAAAGGTTCCGGGGTAGAGAACGCCTCGCTTCTGTCAGAGCCAGGCCTCCTTAGCAACCCTGCCTCTGGAAGGGGAAGTTCCACGAGACTGAGACAAGAGAAAAATGTCCACGTGGAGTACTGGGCCACCTAAAGCCCTACTCATCTCATGAGATCTTGCCCAGGCCCTGCCCACTCTATGATGAACTCCAGATAGTCCTAGGGTGGGAACAATTTAGCAACCCAGGTTGTGACTTTTCAGACTTGGAAGAGTAAGCTGAATTGGCTTGTTTCACCTTTCACAAATGGTTGGAGTAACGGAGGCCTGAAGGCACCTCAAGATCATAAGGCCCAGGAACTGCACGGGCAAGGAAGCTGCTCCTACCACAAAAATAGTCATTGTTCCCTACTGTTCCCCAGCATCCTATCACATCTGGCACCCTCAGGAAGAAAGAAACCACAGTTTACAAACACCTCTTTATTTCAGACATTTCAGGCACAGGTACATGGAAGAAGCTGTATTGCAGATTTTATACAGGGTGGTTTAAGAGGCAGCAGGCATCTACCTCTCCCCCACCCTCATGCCCCAAAATACACAGCAGCTTAGAGATCAATCCCACTGAAATCTCTTGAGTATGCTGTCCTTCAAACAGCACACTACCCAGCCCTGTGCCAGTGTAACCAGGTAACCTGTGGAGTCTGGGGAGATCCTTACAATCCTCCAACGGTGGGGGAAAAAAAGAGTATCCCTTTTTAAGTGTGCCTGAGTTGGGATGCCCTCACCAACCTTAAGACCTGTAACAGCATTAGTCCAAATCCTGGGTTTGGTTCGAGCCTGCAGTTGCTACTTTGCTATTAGTTTTACACCATCTAGAGGCCTGAGATGGGCAGCTAGATTTGTATTGGGCAAGGCCTTATCCCCAAAACTGAGAAAAAACTGCCCTTATAGCTAAAACTTTGTGAGATTTGAAGACAATGGGGAGAGTATGTGTGAGAGAATGGGAATAGAGAGAGGCAGCCTGAAAGTGCCCTGCAGAGGTCTGAGATCTTAACAGCATGAATCTCTCACACAGACTGACTTCGTCCAGGCTCAGAATCTATACTCCAATCCAATAGGGCCTGGCCCTGTGGGTAGTGATATCCCAAGCAGGTGGGACAGCATCTGAGTTGCCCTCTGTCTGCTTTGGTGAGCATGGGCACTTTCAATGTGATTCTGACCCTTTTGGGTATAGAGTAGGCCTCTTCATAGTCTCTCTGAGACCTCAGCCCAGAAAGCATGAACATGGTGGGCAAGATTTGTCAAGGCCTCTCAAGTTGCTACAGGATTCAGTGTCATCTTGTCTGTTACTAGAGCCTTGAACCTATCCAGGACAGAGGCCACAGGAGGTGTCAGAACTGACTAAAGAGGCTTCAGTGCCAAAGAAGCTTCAGGCCAGACCTAAGCTCTCTGTTTTTCTAAGACCAGGTGGGCTGGGGAGAGCTCTGCTCTCCTCGGCTTGAGAGAAGATAGCTGGGAGTGGTGCTTCAGCCAGTTTCCTCCCTGCAACAGATATTGCTGAGCTGAGGGGAGGGAGAGACATGAGAAAGACAATGAATGGGGCAGGGTAATTATTGATGCCCAGCCAACTAATTAAACTAATTAAAACAATTTAAACTGTTAAGAAAATTTTTGTGGTTTTATTGTATCATGAGGCATTTGAAACATCTGAACAAATCAATATCTGGGCGGTGAGGCAGCTGCTTTCTCCTTCACTTCTTTGGGTTACTAGAGCAACTTGTCAGTAGATTAAAAAAAAAAAAAAGGACAACCTTTTGCATTACTTAAGTCTTTCCAAGGCATGCGCTGGTACAACACAAACTTCTCCTGTCAGATGCAACTAGTCTAGCATCCAAACATCATGCACAACACCTTGGTGACAGCAGCGCACTGCACCCACTCCCACCTTGGCCCTATTCGTTTGTGTATGATATTTGGAGCATCTGGAGGAGTGTGATAGTATCAGGAATAGGAGGGAGGAGGAAACAGCATAACTGGCCAGGAGGAGGTCAGCCGAAATTGTGCAGGGCAAGCCTGAACATGTCATTGGTGCAAACCCAAGCATCATTGATGTTCTTTAGTAGGAACATCTGGTGGAACCCCATGATGGGGTCTTCATCAGCCTGTGAAGAGAGAAAAAATTATTTCAGTATGGTATCAAGGACCAGGAAGGGAATTCAGAGGTAGAAGAATAAGGCAGAAAATGTAGAATTTTGGACCAGGACCTACTGTCCTAGACTTGAATCCCTGTACAATCAAAGGGTACTTGTGAATATGAATTGATATATGTGAAACACTGCAGGGCACACAGATACCACTGATGGCTGCTCACACTGCCATGTGGGCTTAAAAGGCAGAGCAACTCACCAGTTAGCTACAGCAAAAGAGCAGAGAACACCCCTGGCTCTGAAACCATTTATGTCTCTGGGTATAACTAATCAAAATTTTAGGGCCGGGCGTGGTGGCGCACGCCTGTAATCCCAGTGGCTTGGGAGGCGGAGGCTGGAGGATCTCAAGTTCGAGACCAGAGGCAGTCTGCGTAACTTAGCAAAACCCTGTCTCAAAAAGTAAAAAAATGGACTGAGGTGCAGCTCAGTGGTCCAGCACTTGCAGAGCATGCAGGCGCGAGGCCCTGGGCTCAACCCCAGTAAAAAAAAAAAAAATTTTTGGAAGATTTCTGTAGTAATTACCATTTAACTTACTGTATCAAAAAAACTGTAAACAGCACAACAAAATGGCCCACTCCTATAATCTCAGCGACTTGGGAGGCAAAGGCAAGATTGTGAGTTTGAGGCCAGAGGCAGCCTGCATAACTTAGCAAGACCCTGACTCAAAATAAAAAATAAAAAATGAGCTAGGGGTACAGTCAAGTGAGAGAGCACTTGGAAATTATGTGCAAGGCTCTGGATTCAACCCCCAAGTGCTGCAAAAAACAAAACAAATGATAGGCACCCACCTGTAATCTCAGCAGCTGGGGAGACAAAGGCAGGAGGATTGCAAGTTCGAGACCAGAGATAGTCTGTGTAATTTAGTGAAACACTGTCTCAAAAAAAAGAAAAAAAAAAAAAAAAGTATGCAAGTTCAAGGCCCTGGGTTCAACTGCCAGTACCAGAAAAAAAACAAATCAAAACAAAACAACAACAACAAAAAATCCACAGACCAAAAAATAAACAAAAACAACCCTGTAAACAATCTTTATGTTTGATAATGCATTCAGTCCAATCACAAGAAACTATTGCCAATATTGATTGTGGGTAAGTAAAATAAGGCTCAAAACTGAGTTTATAATGGGATTACAGCTCCACAGGAGAAAAAACAATATAATACCAGGTGATCTGTCTCCTGTCAAATAGTATATAACATGGCAATGGAAAAAAAAAGGCAAGAAATCTCCAACCAAAATGCAGAAAACCAGGATAAGACCTAGTCAAAGCAGGAGCCCAGTTAACCAGTACTGTCTCAAACATCACCTGTTTTTCTGGGAATTAATGTTATCAAGGAGACAAATCAGTCATTTGGGTGCTCCATGTTGGACAGAGACAGCAGAAATAATCTGAAACCAGGTGGGAAGTGTGGGAAGTGGCACTGTTTACCACCCTAGCCTAAGAAAAGGGTGCTGACCTCCCTGAAAAGACCTCCTCAGTCTCGAGGGCCTTCTTGGGTACAGGTTCTGGACAGGGCATCTTGGAAATGGAAGAGAACCAACAGGAGAATTCAGGCTAGAAGGCAGGTCATTCTGGGTCCACTGCAGAGGCCTAGGGCATCCATCCCTCCACACCCACAATGGACACAGGAAGCTCTGCCCCAGCTATCCTAGGGAGAATGTGTATAAGCCTATTACTGTGAGCCCACTGCAACACACTCCTGGGAGGGTGGAACCTGACCAAAGGCCAATTTGTCCTGCTTTGGAAATAGAGAGGCTTTTGGAAACAGACTCTGGCTTTAATCTGTTGAAATACAACAGGTTCCTTCTATCTTAGTGGTATCAGGAGCCATAGGAAGGCTTTGAGTATGACAGGTCTTAAGAAGCAAAAAGGAAAATACAAAGAGGCAGGAATTCCAGAAATGTGCTTTGCTTGGCAGATGAGACAGACAGACTGGGTAATGGCCTCAAGGGCTTCACAGAAGGGTACTGTCTTTCAACTCTCAGCTGGCTGGTCCACCTATACCTTGTGGCAGTGCAAGGGCCTGGCACCACAGCCCAATCTTGCTTCTACACTTCAAATCCTTTTTCCAGGCCAGGCGCATGCCTGTAATCCCAGAGGCTTGGGAGGCAGAGTCAGGAGGATCGCAAGTTCAAGACTAGAAGTAGTCTATGTAACTTAACCAGACCCTGTCTCAAAAAGTAAGAAAATGGGCTGGAGGTGCGGCCCTGGGTTCAACCCCCAGTACCACCAAAAAATAAAAATAAATAAATAAATAATAAAAATCCTTTTTCCATAGCCTCTAGACTAGTGTTCTAGAACATTTCTGTAATTACAGAAATGTTCTATATGTGTACTGTCTAATAGGCAACCACAAATGACTGACTGTGAGCACTTGAACTATGCCTAGGGCAACTGAGGAACTGAATTTTCACTTCATTTAATTTTAGTATAATTCAAAAATTGCAGGGCTGGGAGTGTAGGTCAGTGGTAGAGTGCCTAGCATGTGCAAGGCCCTGGATTCAACATCTAGCGCACACGCACACACACACACACACACACACACACACACACACACACACACACTCTCTCTCTCTCTCTCTCTCTCTCTCTCCACATATGGCCAATGGCTATTGTATTATTGTATTGAACAACGCAGGTCTAGACAGTCACTTTGGGTATCCCTTGATAAAGCAGGTCACATCCATTCAGAAGACAGGGACCCCAAGCTCTGCTCAACCTGCTCCCTCCCTCCCAGCAACGCAGCACCACTAATACCTTGAGTTGACCCACAACCATGCTGATGATACAGCTATCTGGCGTGGGCTGATGGTCCTGCGCCGTGATGCTGTGCTGGATTTTCTGAAATGGAAGGCTCTGTAAGAGAAAGAGTGGGCAGTGGGCTGAGGCCAAAAGAGACAAAGAAGGAGATGCCTGCACGCTACCTCTGGCCCTTACTTACAGATAACTTCTCCACAATGGCAGCTTTCCCTTGGAATTGTTGTCCTTCCCATGTAAGGCATGATGCATCAATCTGGAAAGTACATAGGAAACTCAGGGTCAGGGCCTTAGCATAAGGACTCTCTCTAAGGTCCTAAAAACATCCTGAAAAGGGTCTTGCTTGGAGAAATGAGTCCACACCTCAGTTTCCCTGTCTGTAAATGGGAACAAAGGGTAGCTCTCAAACTTTACATAAGTAACAACTTTCTAAATTACACTCCAATGTTCCATGGGCTCTGAAAGACTATTTAGTAAAATATATTTATTCAGCTCATTTCCCATTTTTATTCAAGTAGTCCTATGGCCCCTGATACACACGGACCCCAGGAGGGCCATATATGGTTAGGGCTCAGTCAAAAGTCATCACGCTTCATGGTAGCAATAAGCATCAGTTCCAGAGACACTATTAGAAATAATTTGAAGCTAGGCATGGTGATGGACTATAATGCCAACAACTTGGGAGGTAGAAGCAAGAGGTTCATGAATTTGATGCCAGAGCAGCCTGTGTAACTTGGAGAGATCCTGTCTCAAAATAAAAGCAAAAAATGAACTGGAGGTATGGCTCAGTGGTAGAGTACTTGCAAAAGCATGTGAGAGGCCCTGGGCTCAACACCCTTGCACTGCCTTAAAAAAAAAAAAAAAAAAGAGAGCGAGAGACAGAAAGAAAGAATTTGGAAAATTCCACATTTGTTATCTCCAGGGCTGAGGTCTGACAAGATGGAGGGATGGAGACTAACAAGGCCTCCTACAGCCTAGTCTTGGACCCTACTTACCACCAACAGACAAAATCCCACATGTGACCCACTAGCTTAGCCCCTTTCAAATCTTCCCTTCCATAGCCTTCAGGGGCAGACTTCAGGGCCTCTGCTACTTCTAGCCGTGACATTAGGCAAGTTTTTCCGAGTCTCAGTTTCCTAATCTGCAAAGGGGAAATGCACTGTGGATTATGAAACAATATACCACTACTCAAAGTGTTCTTTTAGGATCTTGCTAAAATAACTCTCTTTTCTGGGTCAGGTCTGCTGTAATTATGAGACAATGACCTGTAATCCCAGCTATTTGGGAGGCTGAGATAGGAGAATTACAAGTTCAAGGCCAGCCTACACAACACAGCAAAACTGGAGAGAGAGAGAGAGAGAGAGAGAACACGAACCACCGTGACAGGCATTGGGTATAGTGTAGTGGTAGAGCATTTGTCTAGCACTTGGCTAGCATGCACAAGGCCCTGATTTCAATCCCTGGTACTGGGGAAAAAAATCTCCACTCTTAATGACAATCAAATAATATCTGTGCTGGAAATGGTCTTTCACTGGTAAGATTCTTTTACTTTTTTCCCAAATTTCTGATGGGCCATGGTATTTTGGAAGCAGACAGAAGACTCTGCCCACAGCCCAGCCAGGCTCTGAGGCTATGCCTGGATGACACTGTCACCCTCAGTCTGAGCAGATCTGCTAATAGTGACCTGATTAATTACATTTCTGTGACTGAATTTCAGGCAGGGTCAACTACAAGTGTAAATGGGTGGGCATTAAAATAGCAGCAAGCAATGCATGCATAGAAGGGTTTCTCAAAAGAGCTTCCTTGGACTGACTATATTTGTTTTTCATGAGCATTCAGATGCTTTTGGCCCCCAAAGCAAGCTGGACCTGGGGCTCTGAGAAAGCTCAGCCTTGCACTGAAGATGCTCATGGCTGCTGTCTCCAGGGGGAACCATGGGGCCCAGCCTCTGCCTATTGCTACCCAATCTGGAACAGAGGCACTCCCAGGACCATGTGCCTTGATAAAGTGCTGGCCACACAGCACAGCAAGCCCCCAACTCCCTGGTTCAGGATTCCATGATTCTCATTCTTATGGAAGATGATAGAAGCAAATGTGTGGACCAAGCAGTTGGTTCCCCATGGACAGAAACTCAGAGAGGTGTAGGCAATTCAGCAAGGGCTGCCAGAATTTGTTAACCAGACACACTGGCCCAACATCCAAACTGATACCATAGGGTCCTACTCTGGCTGCAGAGCTAGAGACGTACATAAATTGCGCCTAGTTGGGTTCTGTCGTTATCAAATAACTGGTAGTAATGTTGAATGAAGCTGGATCCAATCTGCTCCCAAATTGGCTTGTCTCCCATCCTGGAGCTTGACCCGGGCTCGTGGAGACCTGCAAGACCAGCAAGACAAAGATGGAAGTGTTGGTACTGCAAGAGAAGGTGACAGCCAGCCAGTGACCCCTGCCCTTCCCTGGTCTTGTACAGGGAATCCTCTGCTGAGATCTGTTCTCTCAGGGAATGTGGCTAAGTCTTGTGAATCTGTTAGGAAAGCTGCCCCAAGATGAACCACTGGTGGGAACTCAGAGGGCACTCTCAGCCCTTCTTCTGAGGAGCTCCTAAGTGACGAGACAGAAGGGTGCCAGGGTTGTGGAGCACGTAGGATGGGACTGAGGGTGAAGCCAGGACAAAGGAAAATAAGAGTAGGCCCTACAATGTTCAATAAGGAGAAGAAAGGGACTTGAAAGAAGAGCTAAGCACTTGACCCCAGCCCCTACCTTTTCATTTAACCCTCTCCATATCCTGCAAGGCCAGAGTTATTACTATTCGTCCCATTTCACAGACCAGAAGGTACTGATGTCTATGTATAGAATGTTTCTACTACAGCCTTTGGGCTTCTGACAATGTTCCAGGGTTTTGCTAGCAGGTGGAGAAAAACCCAGTGAGAATGGAGAGTTATGACCCCTCAAGGCCCACCTTCTGACAACAGCAAGTCCATTAGTCCTAAGGGGGCAGTTGACATCTCTGAGGCCAGGTGATGCCTGACCTGGCCCTTCCTGGGGCATTTTTCATTGATGAGGGTGACTTCTACCCACTTCAGAACTGGGAACATGAGTTCAGAAGATTGAAGTAATAGCTGAGGGGTGTAGGGAAGGAAAATAAATGAAGGCTGTGAGAGGGAAACATGTTATTTCTTCACATCCTCCCATCCCAGCACTGCCTTCATCCCAAAGGCTACTTGAAGGGAGCCTCAGACTCCCCTTAGAGATCATGATCTAAAGCATGCTGTATGGAAAGCCCAAGCCCCAAGTGAGATACTCACTTGGGCTTTGCTAGGTCTCTCCTGGCGGGAGGTGAGGTAGCTGCATCTTCCTGTGAACCCTATGACTGCAGACCCATGTGTTATTCTGTAGCTATCTCTGACCACAGATGAGCAAACCCTCTGTCCTGATAACAGGACTCTGAGCCAAAGCAGTGAGGAGGTAGGTTTGACCCCAGGAGAGAGACCACCATTTGCAATGGTAGGATCAGACAAAGTCACTGCTCTTTAGGGCCTCAGTGACCTCTGCTGTAATAGGATGCTAACGCTGTTGTTGCTGGTGGTTGTGTAGCTTCACTAAAGGAAATTGGCAAAGCTCTTGCTCAGTATGGTAAGTGCTAGGTTGTTCCAGTCCCTGTGACCTCATCCAAGGCCAGAGGAGACAGTAGTGATGGACACTGTAGAGGGACAGTGACAACGCAGCCAATCCCCAGCCTATGACCAACACTCCGACCAATAAAGGGCCAGGAAGCTAAGCCAGCTTTATTTTAGGTCCCCTAGGAAGCAGTGGTACTAAAAATAGAAGCTCAGTGCTCAGATGACTAAGAAATGTCCAGGAAAGTTTAAAACTAGCAGAGGAGAAAGCTTGGATCCAGCCACGCCTATACACAGGAACACAAGGTGTGTCCCAGTTCCCATTCTGCCAAGAAACAAATCAACAAGCGGGGAAAGCACAGGACCCACATCTAGTCTCAGCTGCTGTGTTCATCACATTTCTGAGGGGCCAGACTGTGACTGTACCCAAATACAAACTCAGAATATCTGAGGCAAATCTCCCCACCCCACATCTCTACCCTATCCACTCTAGAATTCACTCAGTGTATCCCAATCCCACAGTATCCCAAAATATCCCTTTCCCAGTCCCTCAGAACTTGCAGGGAAAGCTGCAGGAATAAATGAGGGTCATCTCTCTTTCTGTCCTTAGCCCACAGCAAGGATGAGCAGCCCTGACAGAAGATTCTGGAAAAAGAGTATACAAATCAGAAGAAACAGCACCAGATGTCAGAGCACAAATACGGTCGAAAAAATTGGGAAGCCCGAGATGGAGGTGAGGGGAACTAAGGCAAAGACAGTGGGGCAGATGAAATAGGGGGGCATTTTTTTTTCCTTTTTCTGTAGTATTGTTATTAATAGTGTGATAACTTTCTAATACAAAAGGAACCTTCAAAACTATGTGGATGGAGGCCTTTGCTTTAATGATGCCAAGAGCAGTTCCTAAAGCCAACACCAATCTCATTCCAGGCCTGCTTGACCTTTACGTGTTTATTCCCATGTAGGGACCACAACAGATATCTGCTTAGATTCCACCATCATCCTGCTTCACAGGTGAGCAAACTGAGGTTCAGCAATGTATGGGGTCTTCCTCTAAGGGCTGACACTGGGTCTTTTGGCCAAGGCCAGAGCTTGCTCTCTGCAAACGTTGCATATCTGACCACGAAGCTAGTCATGTCCCTCCCCTACACCCTTGGCCTTTGGGTTAAAAGCCAAACCCAAGCTCTGCTGGAAGCCATCAACACTTGTCCCCATCTTCCAGCCATACTCTCCTACCCGGACCCAGGACCACCCATACACACCATAACCTGTCCAGTGTTTGATCACCAAGATTTCTGCAAAGGTGAGTCCCCTCTGCAGGGATACGTCTTCCTCTTGTCACTGTTCAGACCCCATTTTTTGTGGTCTCCTTCCCAGACTTTAATGTTGACCCCCTGTATAAACCCCAGCAACACACCTGGGCTCTGCTCCTCTGCCTGAGAGCACTGTGGCTCTGGGCTGTAGGAGTTCCTGTGATGTTCTTGCCACATATACACACCCCATCTGCCAGCACAGAATGTGGCACAGAAAACTATAAGTTTTATAGTTTTTGACCCAAATATCCCACAACACTTTCAACCCTTGCTGAGAGGCAGCATTCCTGAGTCCAAAAAAAGAAAGAGACATGGGCAAGGTGGTGCATGTGTAAAATCCCTGCACCTTAGGAGGATGAGGCAGGAGCATTGCAAACTCAAGGCCAGAGGCAGCCTGTACAACTTAGCAAGACTCTGTCTCAAAATAAAAAGTAAAAAATGGGCTGGAGGTGCAGCTCAGTGGTAGAGCGCTTGCAAAGCATGCATGAGGCCCTGGGTTCAACCCCCCAGAACTGCCAAAAAAAAAAAAAAGAAAGAAAGAAAGAAACAGCAGAGCCTCCCTCCCACTCTCATACAGTACAGTGCCAGGCCAGGATGTTCCCTAGAATGGCCAGCAAGCCCTGACCTTGTTTCTGATACATTTACTGCTAAAGTAATAGCCTGAAAAGAAACAAAAGGCCATGGCTCAGAGGCAGCCTCTGATTGGGGTCTGACCTTCACCTTGATGGCTTCTCCTACCACTCCTGTGAAAGGCCAATGACCATGCCATCTCCCACTTCACCCCAAAAATAACTGAGACCAGGTTCCTCATAGGGCTGTCACCCATTGGGCATCAGCCTTTGCTGACCCTTAGGACTCTGTGGGTACAAAGATCCTCTAAGAATCTCAAACACTGTGGCCATTTGCCAAGAAATATGCACAGAAGCAGGGATACCCCAGCTATGTGAATAATTTCAAGTTGTTCAGACTCCCTAAGGTTCAGTCATAGACTCCAGGTTAAAAGCCCTGGCCCAAGAGGTGCCACTAGGCAATAGAAAAACCTCATTTTTATTTTGAAATTTTAGGTTTCCAAAGACAAAACTTCAACTAGCAATGTTTGGCTGGGACCATATTTTTCACTAATGCACAGTAAGTGTAGAAATGTGCAAAGAGCTACTAGCATCAGTGGTAAGCAGCTGGAGTTCTGGCTGCTTGGGAGAATGAGGTGGGAGGAACATGTAACCTGAGGAGTTCAAGACCACCCTGGGCAACACAGCAAGACCTCCATCTCAAAAAAATCACACAGTGCCGGGCGCAGTGGCGCACACCTGTAATCTCAGCAGCTTGGGAGGCGGAGGCAGGAGGACTGCAAGTTCGAGACCAGAGGTAGTCTAAGTCACTTAGTGAGACCCTGTCTCAAAAAGTAAAAAAATGGGCTGGGGGTGCAGCTCAGTGGTGCAGCACTTGCAGAGCATGCAAGCGCGAGGCTGTGGGTTCAACCCCCAGTACCGAAAAAAAAAAAAACAAAAAAAACATACACACAAGAATCAAACAAAAAAGAATAATGTACAAAGAGCTTTACATGCCTATTTTCCTAACAACATCCTGTGAGTTAGCACCCATGTCAGAGATGAGCAAAATGAGACTCAGCAAGGTTCACCAACTCAGCAGCTGATAGGTAGTGTAATTGGATTGACCAGGATTAGTGGACTCCAAAGCCAGGACTTCCAGTGACAACCTGAGTCTGGAGATAAAAACGAACAAATCACATCAGTTAGATAGTGGCTTCTGGGCATGTAGCCCCAACTCCTGAGCTTGGTTCTGTCACAGAGGCAAGTAAAGGCCAAGGCCAAACTAGGGCATCCAGCTCCAAACAAAAGAATTCCACATCAAGGGTGTGGCTCAGTGGTAAAGCACTTGTCTAGCAAGCACGAAGCCCTAGGTTCAATCCCTAGCACTGCAAAAAATAAAATAAAATAAAATAACAAAACAAAACACCTTCCAAGTCACAACCCTGTTCCACCATTTCAACAAGATATTGAATGGATGTTGGCCTAGCTGGGACAGAGACAGAGGCAAAAGAATGATAGGGATGGTGGTATCACTAATTCCAGACTGGTACACAGACAGATGACCACACGTTTGAAGGCCTATCACCAAGGGGCTGGTGGGGAATGCCAGATGTGCCAAGCCTGCAGTAGGACTCTTAAAATGGGGCCAGGACCAGTTTCCTCATCCTCACTGTCTGCCAGGTCCCAAACATATTCCTGAAGCACAGAGTCTAGGAAGACCCCTCTAACAATGGGAGTGACAGCCAGCCCAGCTTAAGTCCCCAGGGCCAGAGAACAGGAAGTGTTGTGAAGGAGTGGGGAAGGGCAAGCAACAATCCAAGACAGGAAGGTCTAGCAGGGTGCCTGTCCTTCAGGAAAACCCACCCCTCTGATCTCTTGATCTGAGGGTTACTATGTATCCCATCCCATGACCCTCATGTGACTTCTCAGGGTACCTGGAACAAGGTCTCAAACATTCATCTTGTCTTCAAGGCTCTAGGTGACCTAGCCCTCCTGGCTGTCCAATCTTGTCTTCTTCTCATTCTCTTCCTTCTTTGGCAGCCACACTGGGCATTTTCCTTTTTCTGGGACATGCTGTGCCTGTTCTCACCTGAGGGTTTTGTGACTGTTGTTTCTGCTACCTGCATCACTCTTTTCCAACTAGACACCTGGCTACCTGTCATGTGTCAATTCAAATGTCACTTCCTCACCCACACCTTCTCTGACAACCCAGTCTAAGGTACCTGTCTAGTTATTCATTTCATCTCTTATATTGTTCTGTCAGCACTCCTCACCACATGAGATCTGCACACTTATATTTGTTTGTAGTCTATATCTCTGACCCGGGCACCCATAATTACCATGTTCCCATGGTGCCTGGCCCAGCCCTCAATAACTTTTTGTTGAATAAGTACATGACTGTGTGGGAGCCCAGCCTAGACCAGCCCTTGGAGGAGGAGTCAGTTCTAGGCAACTCTGCTCAATTTAAGTGGCCCAGTGACCCACTTCCCCCTACTCACACCTTTTGTCCAAGTTGCCAGGAAACAATCCTTTGTCATCCACTCAGTTATCTTTCTGTAGCATGGAGCAAGTGGGGCTCAGCCCCAAGCTTCTCCTCACTCCCAAGGTCCTGGTCACCTGAGGGGCAGCTGTGGAGAACAGCAGGCACAAACCCACATCCTCAAAGACCTGACTTCTAGCCTGCTCCATCTCTCCCTTGTGGCATGACTGTCTGACCCTGTCTCTTCATCAGTGATTGTATGCATGTTAGGGGGATATCAACTAAAGGGATAAAGCAGGACTCAGTTGTGAGGAGTTATATTCGTTTCTTTCTTACATTTTTTTTGGGGGGCAATACTAGGGGTTTGAACTCAGGGTTTCACTGATGCTTTGCAAGCAGTGTACCACTGAGCAGCACTCCTAGCCCCACCCCCCCCTTTTTTTTTTTGCGGTACTGGGGGTTGAACCCAGGGCCTCGCACCTGCATGCTTTGCAAGTGCTGGACCATTGAGCTGCGCCCCCAGCCCATTCTTTTTTTTTACTTTTTGAAACAGGGTCTTGCTAAATTACACAGACTACCTCTGGTCTCGAACTTGTGATCCTCCCACCTCCGCCTCTGGAGCCGCTGGGATTACAGGCAGGATTACAGGTGTGCGCCACTGCGCCCAGCACAGCCCATTTTTTACAATTTATTTTTAGGTAGGGTCTCACATGTTGCACATGCTGCCACTGGCCTCAAACCTGCCATCCTCCTGCCTCAGCCTCCCAAGTCACTGGGGTTACAGGTGTACACAACTATGCCTGGCTATTGTCAGTTTCTAGGTGAATACTAGGTCAACATTAGGCACCTCAGCCTCCTGCAAGGAGGCCACACATGAGGTATTCTTTAAAAAAAACAACAACAAAAAAAAAAAAAACAGTACAGAGTACAGGTAAAGTTTATTAAAAGACAGTACACCATTAAGAAGTAATTACAGAGAAGACTGAAGCAGAAGCTTAGGTAAACCTGGAAAGAAACCTGAAATAAACTGGGCTCCCTGGATGAATCTGCATAAGGATATTTCTATTTCCCAGGGAAAGGAAAAGTCAGAGAGAACAGAGTGAAGCAAGCTTCTAGAGGGAAAAGTACCTTAGATAGAGAAGATGGCAGGCCGGACAGAAAGAGGCGTGCGTGTGGCTGCCAGGGAAAGAAGAGAGCAGCAAAGGGCAAGAAGCAGAAAGGAACAAAGGAAAGAAAAAGAACACATGAGGCATTCATGATCCAGGAATGGCAACAGTCTAGCCCACGCCTCCTCTGTCTCAAGTCTGGAGAAAAGTATGGTGCCCAGGTGGCTGGCTAAAACAGAATCTTTTCCTAGGCTGACACCTGAGGTCAAGGTACTTCTAGCACCACATGGGCCCTTACTTCCTCCCTGCCTGGAGGGAGCCCTCCAGGGCCACTGAGTTACCCTGACTGACGTGGAAGCTAAATCATTCTGGTCTCTCTGCTCTGCTCTCACTCTCTCAATAACCTCCATTTCCAAGGTGGCTCTCAAGATCTCTGAGACCTCAGTTTTTCTTTTCTGTTTTCTCCTTCCTTCCCTCCCTCCCTTTCTCTCTTCTCCCTCCCTCTCTCTTCTTTCTTTCCTTCCTTCCTTTCTTGGCAGCATCTCCTGTCCTAGAACTCACAATGTACACCAAGCTGTCCTTGAACTCATGTCAATCCTCCCACCTCAGCCTCTCAAGTGCTAGGATTACACACGTATGCCACCACAACGTGGACTTTAAAAAATCAGGACACTTTTATTTTCCCTCTTTTTTACAGTGCTGGGGATCAAATCCAGGGCTTTGCCTATGCTTCTTGTTGCTAGGTGCCACTGACTTGGTATCTGACTCATAGTGACCCTTTGTACAATAGGCGAAACACTATTGTCAGTGCTTTTCTGCTGTTCATAGGGTTTTCAATGGCAGACTGATTTTTTTGGAGTGGGTTGCCGGGTCTGTCTCCCAAGCCTATAGCACCTGGTGTTCCCAGGCGGTCTCCCATCCAAGTACTAACAAGGCCCAACCCTGCTTAGCTTCCAAGATCTGACGGGATGAGATGCCACTACCACTGGGGTACATACCCAGCTCTTGGGCCCCAGTTTTTCTGTAAACTGAGTCTCAGTTCTCCTAGTGAGGCCTGAGTCTTCTAAGTGACCACTGTTGGGGTGTGCCACCACTATGCTTGGGCAACACTGCTATGACACCCTGAAAGTGAAAAGAGCAGGTGAAAAATGATGAGCAGAGTCCACAGTGAAGGCCTCCTTAGTCAAAACTTTTGTGGGTCCTCTCACTTGATCCTTACAATAAGCCCTACAAACTGAGCACAATTATCTCCACTTTGTAGATGAGATGAGGAAGCCATGACTCTAAGATATTAAGGTAGAATTCAAGATCATATTGAGGCAGGATAAAAAGAAAGGGAAAATTAAAGGGACATGGGAAGGAAAGAGCTTTCACTCTGGGATCTGGTTCAAGTCTCATCAACTAAGAATCAAGGATATCAACACAAGTAAAAAGAAGGGCATTGAGCCAGGCGCAATGGTGCACACTTATAATCCCAGCGACTTGGGGGGCAGAGGCAGGAGGATCGCAAGTTAGAGACCAAAGGTAGTCTGCGTAATTTAGCGAGACCCTGTCTCAAAAAGGAAAAAATATGGGCCGAGGATGCAGCTCAGTGGTATAGCACTTGCAAACCATGCAAGCGAGAGGCCAAGTTCAGCCCCCAGTACCGCAAAAAAGGACATCATGTTTGGGAGAGTGGCAGGTCAACACAGAAAAAGGAAAACCCTCAACTAGATGGATTGACACAGTGTCTGCAACAATGGGCTTAAACATAAATAAGATCATGTGCCTGACACAGAATTGGGGAGCATTTTGTTCTGTTGTACATAGGGTTGCTAACAGTCAGGCCCAACTAAAGGGCACCTAACAACAACAACAACAAAAGAAAACTGCTATGAGGACTGCCTGCATAAAAGCATTATTTTGGGGAGATATTTCAAATGAAAACATTAAAATAGCCATGCTTAGGTCAAAATGTATATAACCTTTGAGTTTAACCTTACTTTCTACTCTAATCATGTACTTCTCTGAGAATCTCGCAAACAAGACTATGGACCATGCTTACAATCAACATGCCCAGATAGTACAGTCAGAATTCCTTTGACGATTTTGATCTATGCATTTGTGTGTGTGTGTGTGTATGTGTGTGTGTGGTGTTGGGGATGGAACCCAGGCCCTCAGTGCATGCTAAGCAAGCACTCTACAAAGTAAGCGAAACCCCCAGCTGGGACCTATGCATCTTAACAATGCTTTCTTCTTCTGTAAGCATATAATGCATCTCCTGGACCACCTTATAGTTCCATTATACTAAAGTGAAGCTCCTTAGCCAGAAAGTATAACAAAACATTTCTACTTTATCTTTCAAGTCGTCTCAACAATGGAACTTCTCTCATTCCTAAACATAAACGTACCTTATAAAGTCCCCTTACAATTTCATTTATATTAGAAGAAACGCTTTAAGACAGAAAGAATAGGTAAACCGGTTAGACTTGGAATTGAATTGTAAAGATACCCGGTGTCCCTCTCTCTTTTGAAAGAGTCTACAGCACTCTCTGTTAACTATACTTAATAAACTCTGTAGCTTTGCTTCACTCTGACTTGCCTGGAAAACTCTTTTTTTTCTAGGGAGCAGGGAACCAAGGACCCAAATTCACTTGAGTGGAGATCCCAAAGGTTAGGCAGCAACACTGGGCTAGGCCGTTATCTTTCACCACTGCTAACAATATGAAGCCACAGGCACAACCAGCATTAGAATGTCCTTAAACATGGCCAGGACTGGAACAGCCGAGAGCCAAAGTAAAGTACCAGAAAGCACATTAGGTGGCAAAATGAGGTGGTAAGGAACAGAGTCCAAGCCTTTTCTTTTCCTCTGAAATCAGCAAGCTCCATTCATGTCAGGATGGAAGATACCTAAGCATATATACTCAGCAGGTCAGAGCACGTTTACCCCTGGGACAATGGAGAATTTGCATTCTCCTAGGCCTAAAACCACCTGCAAGCGAAATGGCTCCACAGAGAGATCCTTCCAGGGGCAGCAGGCTTTCCAGTTTCTATAACTGTGAGATTCAGTGACTCACATGGAGTACCTGAGGGTTTAAGAAACAAACATTCCAAAATTCCCCCATTTTACTGAGGCAACAGCCTTGATGGTTCCCAGGCACCCCTGACATACCCTTCTCATGGATAGGGGTTCTTCTTTTTGGCAGCCCTGTCTCCAGTGTGGGGACTTATGGAGTATACACACAGCAGGCATAAGCAGCAAATAAAGAGTGGGCCTGGGTCAGTGAAAGGAAGTTCTGGGCCATAGGTCAGATGGCAGTGGGAACCCTTGGGACAATAAGCAGGCTAACCCCTGGTCCTTATGTTCTCCCTCCCTACTACCAAGATACTTCCTTAGCTACAGCTAGACCTGAGCAAAGCATCTGGCCTAGGAGGACACACTCCAGCTGACAGAGAAGGGAGATGGTGCCACAGGCCTGCCGGCCAGCGTGCTGACCAGAATAATCATTCATAAGGCCTGAAGTCACTTCAGGGATATGCCTCATACTGCTGCCTCCCTCAGGGCGGATTCAGGAATTCTTGCCACATATGGTCAAAGCAAGAGGAACACAGAATCTCAAAGCTGGGAAGGAGGTAACCAACTTGAATTGAACTGCAAACACACAATCCTCCACAAAACACTCTGTGAAAAAATTAACATAACAAAACAAAAAGCCCAGTGCAAAGGTCAGCTCAGCACCACCCCAAAGAAACTCCACCCAAAAATTTTTTTTGGCGGTACTGGAGGTTGAACCCAGGGCCTAGCGCTTGCATGCTTTGCAAGTGCTGTGCCACTGAGCTGCACCCCCAGCCCATTTTTTTACTTTTTTTTTTTTTTTTTTTGTGGTACTGGGGGTTGAACCCAGGGCCTCCCGCGTCCATGCTCTGCAAGTGCTGGACCACTGAGCTGCACCCTCAGCCCATTTTTTTACTTTTTGAGACAGGGTCTTGCTAAATCACGTAGACTGCTTCTGGTCTCAAATTTGCAATCCTCCTGCCTCTGCCTCCCGAGTCACTGGGATTACAGGATTGTTTTTACTTTTTGAGACGCTTCTCACTAAATTATGCAGACTGCCTCTGGTCTCAAACTGCAATCCTCCTGCCTCTGCCTCGCCAACGCCACTATGCCCAGCACTCCTACTCAACTTTCAATGTCCACCTCTGCAAAAGCTTTGGATCTACTCCACCTTTCCCCCAAAGGACTATGACTATCCTCGAGGCTTCAGGGAAGACAGGCTGAACTGAATTCTAGAACGAACAGTAATGGCATTTCTGAAGTCCCTGCTGGCTCCTGTCCCCCTTCAGAACATCAAGTCAAGGGCTATCATCTGTTGAAGACACACCCAAGGAGCCGCTGTGACCAGGTCTGCTGAATTTCTCATCTTTAGGGGGGCCTTTTCTATCCTTCACCCTGGGAAGACACCCTGGTTAACACTCTACTAACAACTACTTAGCATTTGAATCAAGGTGATCAGAGGGGGTCTCAGTGAAAGGGAGGGAAACCACACACCACCCGAGCTCCAGGAAGGGACTGAAAGACCACAGGCAATGCTGGTGAGGTCCCCCACCCGACCCCAGCACTGGGAGAACACCCAGCAGACTTCCTGGAGACTAAGGAGCAGGCTGCAGGAGGGGTAACAGCCTCACTCAAGGGACTTCAGATTTTTCCAGGCCCACAATCCAGAAGAATACTTCCCAACCAGGCACCACAGTGCACGTCTGTAATCCCAGTGATTCAGGAGACAGAGCCAGGAGGATCACAAATTTGAGGCCAGAGGTAACCTGCACAACTTAGCCAGACCCTTCTCTAAAATAAAAAATAAAAAAGGGGCTCAGGGTGTACCTCAGTGGTAGAGCACTTGCCTAGCATGTGTAAGGCCCTGAGTTCAATCTCCTAGTACCTTGAGGGAAAAAGAGAGAGAGAGAGAGAGGGGAACAGAGTTATACTTCCTCCTGGGGTTTCTGCTATTCATTCAAGAGGAAAGTAGGCTCACTAAAAGGCTTCTCTCTCAATGCTCTAACCATTTAAAATCCCCCTCTTTTGCACAGGATCAAGAGCCCTGAAAGTCCCTTCAACTAAAGCCCTCAGCACATAACCTCCTTGCCCAAGCACAAGGACTGGGTAGGATTCACTTTTCTTCCTCTAGCCTTAGCCCACAGCCAGACACAAAGAGCAGGCCAAAGAATGTTTGCTGAAAGAAACTTACCATTTAGAGAAAAACAAACAAAACAAAACAACCCTGATCATGGCCAAGCCTGGTGGCACATGCTTGTAATTCCAGCACTCCAGCGGCAGAGGCAAGAGGATTGGTGCAACTTCGATGCCAGCCTGGTCTACACAGTGAGTTCCAGGCCAGCCAGGGCTATATAGACTCTGTCTCAAAATAAATAAATAAAATAAACAACAACAACAAAAACCCTGATCACTAGTAAGAAAGAGGAAAAAGGGTTTTTTTTTGTCTTTCTTTCTTTTTTTTTTTTGTATTGGGGAACTGAGCCCAGGGCCTCACACGTATACTTTGTAAGAGTTCTACCACTGACCTGCAACTCCAACCCATTTCTTGTTACTTTTTATCTTGAGACAAGGTCTCCTTAAATTATACAGGTTGCCTTTGGTGTCACTTGCCATCCTCCTTCCTCCACCTCCCTCAGATTACAGGTGTGCACTCCCCTACCTAGCAGAAAAAAATATTTTCAAGCAAGATACTACAGCCTTAGTAAGGGAATCCTGAAATTTGTTGTTTTATTTTTTGAAATGGGATCCTGCTATGTAGCCCAGCCTGGCCTCAAACTTTCAAACCTGCCTCAGCTTCCTAAGTATTGAGATTATAGCTGTGTGCCACCATACTGAAGTTTTTGATAAAAGTAAACTTCTAATTCTAAAACTTGAGAATCCTGTGTCTCTCTTAAACCATTCATCTAATTTCAGCACAACAACTGAACAGATAGCAGAATAAAGCAAGACTGTAAGAAAAGTGGGCTCCTAATCACTGAGAGACCAAATTTTGAGCTGAATAAAAAGCCAGGCATCCTGACACACTATCCCTTACTTATGTAGTTATATCTTGACTGTCCTATGGCAGGCCCCAGTTCCCAAGTCAGCCCTACATGATAAAGAGAGCACAGATAGATTTTGGAGAACCTCAGAGTTTCTTACCTCTGAGACCTCTGATAGCTTGTCAAGTCCAAAAAAGTCAAGGACTTCTTAGCGATGGTGTCAGGATACTTAACAATGGCTAACTCCAGACAAAGAAGTTTCAGGGACTTTATAAAGGGACTGGAATAAGAGAGGGAGACCTAAATTCCTCCTATTCCTGGATAACCTTGGAGAAGAAACTATATCTTTTTGATCCTGAAGGTGCTGAGGTGTATATAATTCAGCGGGGTACAGCACTTACCTAGCATGCATGAGGCACTGCAAAAATAAAAAGGGAAAAAGAAAAAGCATGTCCTATAGTCAATCCACCCAGAGCCTTGGAATATGCAAACTAACCAATAGCCATAAGCCTAGCTCACCTGAAACCTGTGTCCTGGAAAATACCAATTCAGACAATCTAGAAAGGGTCTTGAAATAACTGCTTTTAATTTTTAAGAGTTTCTACCTCATTGACCCTATGTGTTCTAGGGTAGTCCCTCCTTATTGCCTATTATTGCCTAACTCTACTGGTAAATCAGGTCTCCCCTGCCTGCAGAATGAATCTAATTTCCATGTGCTCATGGGCTAAGATGTGGATTAAGAGAGTTGAGTCTGGAGAAGGTAGGCCCTCAGTGAGATCTGAGCAGCATCCTTTGCCTACTCTCCTTGACCAGGCAGAATGACTAGGCAGAGGAATTCAACCACAGGAAAATTTCTGAGTCAAGAACATAATGAATGACCAAAAAACATTATCTTAGGAAATATTCAAGGGGAAAAGAAGGCCCAGGCACTGGGTGCTGTGGTGCATCCCTGTAACCCTAGTGAACTGGAACGCTGAGACAGGATTGCCAGCTCAATGCCAGAGGTAGCCTGTGCACCTTAGCGAGACCCTGTCTCAAAATAAAAATAATAAAGGGGCTGGAGGTACAGCTCAGCGGTAGAGTTCTTGCCTTGCATGTGTGAGGCCCAGGGTTTGACCCCTTAGTATTGCAAAAATAAATAAATAAAGGACAAAGGACAGTGACTTTCTGCATCATGGGCCTAACTTCGCCTTCCTGAGACCTGGCATTCTTCTTGCTACTAAGGCCAGGTCTGCAGAGACTGAGATGCTTCTTTAGACCTTGCCAAGAACTGTGGCTCAGAAGCCGGAATGGGTCAGAGAAACCAAAGCTTCACAATAAATGCTCTTCTCCAACGTCTAGGATCTTTTCTAGATTAGTCCCTGAATTAATCATCACTCAAACGGAAGTGCCTTTTCAAAGCCTGCTTAATAGTAACTCTCTGGCCAGATTCAACCTTTCTCCCAGAACTCAATGGGGTAGGTGCTGCCATTATTAAAGACAATTTCCCAAGGCCCAACCACTTTCCTCCCAGCTCACAGGCAGCTCCAGATATTGGGAAGTTCACAGGAGAGAAGAAGCCTGACTTTTCTCCAGCTTTGAGCTCAAGTTCTGACACCCAGGTTTCAGAAGCCCCCTCCCCCAGCATCTGAATCTGGCCCTACTACCCAAATGTGCCCTATCTCCAAAGTCCTTTCCACTTTGGCCTCTTGTCTGGCACTGGGCTCAAGGACCTCAGCAGTGGATTCTACCTCCACTTGCATTAAATGCCACCTTATCTATCATTCCATTCTTAAGGAGTCATGCTCTCCTGCCAGTCAGTTCTATGCGGCCTTTGGAAGGCTGTAATGTTAGGGCTGGGCTGTACCTGGGAGATCTAACAAAAACCTTGGAGGCTCATATATTCAACCTCACTTCTTTGGCTTCCTTTCACCACTATAATAGAACCGGCCAACCTACCACAGCTAGGACTTGGCCACTGATAGAGAAGGGCGGAGGCTGGGCCTATCAGCCCGGAGCCGCCTCACATCAGGTCCAGATCATCCCAGACTGCCCACGGTCCTAAGTGGATAAGGTCCTAAGTGGAAACCACTCCCGCTCCAGATTCCCTGACCCTGTCCTTCCAGCAGAATAATCCACATAGGTTCCATGGAGAAAGCGGTAGGGTTCGTGCACTCTCAGCGGGCCGTCAAGCAGAGAAGCGTTCACCTACATCCCAGCCGGGCTACAGGGTCTGGAACCGGGAGAGGGTCCCAAAACCCAGCTTTGGCCAGAGGGCACCCTTACCCAAACTGGCTCTGGAACGTGCCGGGTGGCGCTGCCCATCCCCGGATCTTCACCAGCGGGTGGTGGGGTGGTGGAGCTGAGGTCTGCCCACTAGCCTGCCTGTAGTGCTTGCAGGGATTCGAGCAGGCCAGGCCAGACCGGGCGGGCCCCTGAGAGCCCCATCCGGATCATCCCGACCAAAGAAAAAGATCTGGCTACACGCAGTCTGGCGCACCAGCCATGGTACACTACCGCCCGGATAGGCGTCTGTCTGGCGCTCAGCACTCCCCGACCGCCGCCTCAGAGGACCGGCGGGAGGCGGAGCCGCGCGCAACACATGGCCCGGGCCCCGCGCGGCTTCGGTCCGCCGAGGGGTGCGGAGGGGAGGGGCCTCTCGGGGACTAGCAGCAGAAGCTCTGGGCGGCACAGAGTGCGGCTTCCGCGGCCCAGCCCTCTCCCCGGCACGCTGGCCCCAACACTCACCCGAGGGGCTGGCACGATGGCGGCAGCGGCGGCAGCAACCCAGCGCGGTCTGCGACCGACTGTCCCTTCCCCTCTGCCTTCCCTCGCCCGCCCCGCTGCATTCTGGGACACGGAGTCCCGCCGCTGTCTTTTGTGGCACTCTTGCGCCAGTAGAAAACTACAATTCCCGGTGTGCTACGAGTTTAGGCCCAGACACGGTCCGCAGCGCGGGAGGGGACGCTAAGCCAGGGAGGGAGGCTGCCGGGGCAAGCCCCTGAGAATTGTGGTCTAGCGGAAGCCTCTGGAACACGGAGTTGGCGGCAGGCAGGGGTCAGGGCTCTGTTGTCGCCCGGTCCCAGCTGGCCTGGCCCCGCCTAGGCTGTGTGGCTGCTGGTAGTTGGCCCCGCCTCCGTGGGAGCCTGGCCTGGCCTCTCCTGGAGGGGGCCCAGCCGCCCCTCTTTGGGCCCCCGGTCTGTTTCCGTTTGCGAAGCTCCCTCCCTTTTGGGGTTCTGGCTGCTCCCTCGACTCCCCTTTGGGGAGTCCTCCTCCCCTTTGGGGTTCTGGCTGCTCGTGGGGCCTTAGCCAGTCTGGGAGGAACCCACCACTTCTTCGGTCCCAACGTTCTTCA
Organism: Pedetes capensis; assembly: GCA_007922755.1. NCBI lineage: Eukaryota > Metazoa > Chordata > Mammalia > Rodentia > Pedetidae > Pedetes > Pedetes capensis. The sequence goes on from VMDO01000038.1 coordinate 494,415, forward strand.
GCGCCACGAAGGCCAGATGGGCCCAAAACTGGTTTCAAGCCCACCAGGCTGTTCTTGGGTTGTTGTTGTTGTTGTTGCTTGGGTGGAAGACTCAAATGTTCAAGTGGGGCTTGGCTGGAGAGGCTACTTGTACACAGAGGGATTTTGAAAACGTTCTTATAAAATTTTTCGTTTATTTCTGCTTTTTTGCAGCAGACTAGGCAGCTAAGAGTTTTAATTTTTATTGGAAGAAAAAATAACTTGGCTTATCCAAAAAATTCCCTTTATTTGAGTGACCAGATTGTAAATTATCCTCCTCCCACCCCTTGTCCTTTACTTTCAACACCCTTTTCATGGTTTCCTTGGTAACACAAACCTTTGAAGGAATGCCTGCCTCTAGATCAGGACTGTACGGAGCAAATGGCTGTGCAGCCAACTTTGAGGACTATAGGAAAGTGGCTCCAAGTTTTCTCCAAGCAGCTCAAAGCCTTCCCTCCTAGCCAGAGATCTTTTGATTACTCCTGTTCTTCCAGAAGAGTTTTGCACCCTTAGCCACCCCCACCCCACCTCCTGGGGATGACTGGTAAGAACAGGCTAAGCTTCTTGATTAAATCTGAGCTCTGTCCAGACCACTTTGAGTAGATGCCTGTTTTATTACTCAGCCATTGAGAATTCTTCATTGCCCTGTTAGTGGTGAATGCATCTCGGGCCTTCCCCCACTGATCTGAAACCAAAACACAAGACAAGTTGTGTGTACAAATCTCCAGACACTAGGGAGGGTCCAGGGAGTTCTAGAGAACCAAAGCACAAACAACAGATGTCCCTTAAGAGACAGGAGCTCAAACGTATGCTAAAAGTATAGCTGGGGCCTGGGAAAGCCCCTACTCTAAAGAAAGAGTACAGACAAGTGACAGACTGACTCAATAATGGCCCAGCTAATCTGGAAGTGCACCTGTACAACCTATGCTGCACCCTCCTTCACCAGCAATATTTGTTTCCCAATTCAGTGCCAAGAGACCAGAAGGGAAGCAGACACTAGAATTCTAGGGCCACTTCAACTCATAGCTTCAAGCAAGTCACCAAGCAAGTACCATTGTTCATAAGTAACACAGAGAAGGGAGCTGTACTTTATGGAGCCTGAGAAGAGTCCAACTGTGCTCCTACTACCTCATAGCAAAGAGATAGTTTTAAAGGCATTCACCTCTTTCTGTCTTCCTATTAGTGCCTCCCCTGCCCTGTGCCAGGGATTGAACCTAGGTCTTTGTGCATGCTAGGCAAGCACTCTACCACTAAGCTATATCCCCAGCCTATTTCCCATTAGCTTTGAGCTAAATTACTTGGAGCTACAGATAAAAATATCACCCTCGCCCCTCCAAAATCCAATATAAAGATAGAGGCAGTCAAAAACATGAATCAGGGTATCACAGATCCCAGCTCAATACCCTCTATGAATCCAGCTTTTTTACACTGAAGATGTACCAAGACCATGGTGTCTATCTGTACAAGAGTCCTTGTGTTGGAAAGAGCCATGTTGGTATCAGCTCTGGTCTTCACTAGTTTAACAATTGCATTTACGTGTGTACCAGATACTGTTTTAGGCCTAAGGGATGAAGGGGTGAGCAAACTTCAATTCCAGCTGAGAATTCAAGAGAGAATTTAAAACTCCTAGAGGTGGGAGGAACTAACAATTCAGCTCAGTTTTTAGTTGCACCTTCTTGTTAAAAGGAAAAAAAAATGGAGAAAATCCATGGACAAACAGGGACCATTTGGTGCACCTTCTAAACACCTTTGAAGTGACTGGACTAGGAACTTTATGAAAACCTTATGAGGCCAGTCTGTGTGCTTAGAGTTGCTTTAGGGAGAAACCTGGTCATTGAAGAATCCCTACTCAGGATCAGCCTGGTCTTTCAAATAGGCCAAGGTCTATTTCCCCACACTTCAACAACACTTAGCAGAGCTTTTCTAAAAATAAAATGGTGAAACCCAAATAAAAACCTTACTTTTCGTTTAATTTGTTTTGCCAAACAAACAAACACAGTGAAAACTTTAGTCTAATTGTACAGAAAATAGAATTTGTAACCAGTAGCAAACATAACAGGATAAACCTAAGTCCCTGGCAAGCTGGATCTCCATCAGCAGGTCACCCAGATCTCCTCCTAAATGGCCTCCTGGATAGGGAGATCCCAGGAGGCAGAGGCACAGATCAACTAGTCCTCATCAGAAACACAGGCTGCACATGGAAAGGGTAAGCATGAGAGAAGAAAAGAGGACTGATGTTACTTGGATCTCTTATCACTACACACAGCAGAGTTATCTCTGATTGCTGGCCAACCTTAAATCCCTAGGCCACAGTCCCTAGGCATCCCACCTGCATCCCTCCAGGATAAGTTTCAAGTTCAGTGGTTCTGAAGCCTCTGCTTAACCAAAATCTGCAACATAAACTGGGGAGGGAAGGTAGACAAAGTCATAATTGCTGGTGTCACCAGTATAGAGTCTAAGGCTCCAAACTCCTGCTTCAGGAAGAAACAAGCAAGTGAAGGTGCCAGATCACCAGCAAGAGTCCAGTTGGCCTAAGCCTCAGTACTGTCAACAGGAGTATGGGGGAGTTCAACATCTGTCTGAGGATTCCATGGACTGGAAGATGCCCAGGAGTTCTGCAGGCCGCAGGAGGACCAATTCACATTCCGTGCTTCTTACGGATGACAGCCATGGCAAGCAGGCGATCCTTCTCGCGAAGTTCTTCGCGCAGTTTGGCCTCGGTGAGGCGCAGGTGGCGGATGCTACCCTTCATCTCTTTCATCTTCACTTCCATCAGCGCCAGGATGTCCCGCTGCTCATTCAGCTTGCGCAGGAGCTCCTCCTCCGTGGTGCCGGACGACAACGAGTACGAGTGGTCGGAGCCAGTATCAGGGAAGCCCTCTTCCCCTACCACCACTAACTGGGGGCCAATAGGGCACTCAGCGGCCTCCAGCCCCGCGGTAGCAGCCTCCAGCTCTGACGCGGCAGCTGCGGCGGCTGCGCCCTCTGCGGCTGCGAACTCCACTTGCACTGTAAGATCGATGGGCTTCACATCTTCTCCGGCGGGGGTGGTGGGCGCCGGCGGCACGGATCCCGGAGCCTGGCTGCTGTCTACGGCGGCCTGAAGGGTGAGAAGCACGGCCGCAGAGGCAGATACCAAGTTAGGCTGCAGCTGAGCGGTCTGGGCAGTGGAAGAGGAAGGCGACGGCTGCTGCTGCGGCTGCTGCGGCGGCTGCTGCTGCTGTTGTTGTTGCTGCTGCTGCTGTTGTTGCTGCTGCTGTTGCTGTCTTCGGCGTGCGGCGGCAGCCCCTGCCGGTCTGCGCGCTACTTTGCGCTCATTGACGCCGCGCAGCGGGAAAATGGTGGGAACGCGCACCGTGTAGGTCTTGCGGCCGCCCTGGAAGTGAACGCTGCAGAGACGGTGGCCCGTGGTAGGCTGGAAGGTGGAGAAGCACCCACTGACGCCAGCACGGGACACGTTCTTGAGCCAGAGGCGCCGCAGCTCAGCGTCCTTGGGAAACGTGTAGAAGTGCAGCGCCTTGTCGCGATGCGAGTTGTTGTAGCAGCCCGGTACGCAGCACGTAAAGCCAGGCATGGCTGCGCCGCGCGGCCCGGCCCACCGGCCTCCTGCGCTCTTCGACGGCCCGGTCGATCCGCCGCCGCTAACCCCTCGACGGGCGGCTCCGCACAAACCCTTGGGCAGCCTCCCACTATTGCCGCCTGGCCCAGCCGGCCCAACTGGGCGCTCGGTGCCCACAATACGCTTCCCGCGGGCCCGCGCCGCGCCACCCGCCCGGCCGCCCGCCTGCGCTCGGGAGTCGGCCCGGGGGACTCCGCGAAGGACCGCCTGGAAAGGAGGACTACGCCCCCCACAATGCACCGCGCCGGGAGCCGCTCACTTCCGGGGCGGGGCGTGCTTATTCCCGCTACCTCCCAGGGCACCGCAACAACCCTAGCAGAGTAGATTCTTTTCCTGACCGAGCTCGTCATTGGCAAAGGAAAGAAGTGTATTCGGCTGGAACGTTGTCGCACTGGATGTCTCTCACTAGGACCCAGAATCCTGATGGGAGGGCGGTGCACGCCTCAACAGTGCGCAAGCGCTGTGGGTTTGTGCTCACGTGAACTACAAGTCCCGTGATGACTCGCGAGAACTCGGAGGCTGCGTACCGCAGCACCGCCTAAGGGAGAAGTTGGGTTACTGCCGACCAGGATTGGGGCGAGGTTCTGCTGCCTATCCGCCAACCCTCACCGCCTTTGGGTGGACGACATTCCTTAGGGGAGATCAGGATTGGAAACCTGCGCCTCGATGCTTTGAAAGATCTCATGAGGCACCTTCTTGCGTTGAGGGGGCTCTCTGCCTGTTCAGCCACTGCATGCTTTGACTCACTGACCTACTTACAGGCGCCTACTTTGTGCCAGACACAACGCAAGTAGTTGGGGAAGCCACACCAACTGGCCCCTCGCTCCTACAGATTGATCACTCAGAAAGATGAGCACATGTCTACTGGATAATAGACAAATAGATGTGAATACAAGCAAGTGAGGGTCTAGTCCGAAATAAACGCTACAAATGAGTGAACAGGACAGAGGAGAAAATGGGGGCAAGACTCACGGAGACAGAAAAATGGAAACCTAGGTAGGGAGTTGTAGCCAGTTCTTGGCCCCTCGCCCCTCACTCCCATGCCGGTTAACCAGCCTGTGAGGCCCTGACTCTCCATGAAGAATCCCCCAGGACTGAGCCCTGTTAGAAGACTGGAGATTTTATTCTGCAAGTGACTGGAAGCTGTTGAGAGTTTTAAGCAAAATGACATACATTGTAGCAAGACACTTACACTTGTCCTTCTCCCTCACCTTCACCTTCTTTGGGGAAAAAAAAATTTTTTTTTCAGTACTGGGGGTTGAACCTAGGGTCTCGCGCCTGCATGCTTTGCAAGTGCTGAACCACTGAGCTGCGCCCCTAGCCCCCTTTTCTTTTTTCTTTTTCTTTTTTTTTTTTTTTTAACTTTTTAGACAGGGTCTCGCTAAATTACGTAGACTGCCTCTGCTCTCCAACTTGCGATCCTCCCGCCTCCGCCTCCCAAGCCGCTGTGATTACAGGCATGTGCCACCACGCCCAGCTGGGGAAAATGTTTTAAAGTGGGACAGAGGCTATGGAAAACCAGAGAGGAGATAGACAATAGATCAAGGGAATTATCTGCAAACTACCCTTCGATTGCTGAGAACCCCCATTTTCCCACTTTTTTGACCTTCATCCTTTCTCCTGACTTTCCCTCACTTTTTATCTCCTGATAACAGATCACAGGTATGAAATGAAAGCCTAGTATATATTACTTCTAATTACCTGACACCAAACCAAATAGGGATATTTAAAGGCTTACAAAAGGATAAAATTACACTCCAAGTTAACTGTTTTTCCCCCCCTAGCAGTACTGTGTTGAACCCAGGGCCTCACACATACTTGGCAAGTATTCTGCCACTGAGTTACATCCCCAACCCCCTTTTCTACTTTTTATCTTGAGATAAGGTCTTGCTAATCTATGCAGGCTACCTCTGGCCTTGAATTTGCCATCCTCCTGCCTCCGCCTCCCAAATTGCTGGGATTATAGCGGTATGCCACTGCACCAGGCATTGGTGGGGTTTTTTTGTTTTTTGTTTTTTTTTTATCTTTAATTTATAAAGAATAGAGGTCTGCATGTGTGCTGGCATGGTGGTTTATGCCTTTAATTCCAGCATCTCCTAGGAGGCTGGAAGCAGGAGGATTGTGAGTTCCATGCCACCCTGGGCTACATAGTGAGACCCTGTTTCAATAAACAAACAAACAAACAAATAGCTATAACTTTAAATACATAAATAAGAGAATAGTGGCTTATTTAGCTCATGGTTCTGGAACCAGAAAAGTCGGATGTCGCAGTGCTGGCATCTGATGAGGGCCTTGCTGCTGTTTGTTGTTTTTTGTATAACTCAGGCTGACCTAGAACTCTCTTTGTAGACCAGGCTGGTCTTGAACCTGTGTTGATTCTTCTGCCTTTTATTTGTTGTTCTTTATCACAAAGGGAACATATGCTTAAAATGTTTTAGAAAAATGCAAGACAAGCTAGGCGCTGTGGTACGTGCCCGTAATCCCAGCAACTCGGGAGGCTGAAACAGGAGGATTGCAAGTTCCAGGAGAGGCAGCCTGTGCAACTTAGTGAGAACCTGTCTAAAAATATAAGGTATGAGGCCCCGGTTTAAGTCCCAGTCCTGAGGTAGCGTGGTTACACACGCCTGTAATCCCAGGGACTCGGGAGGCAGAGGCAGGAGGACCACAAGTTCCAGACCAGAGACAGTCTGCATAATTTAGTGAGACCATGTCTAAAAAGGTAAAAAAATGGGCTGAGGGTGCAGCTCAGTGGTACAGCACTTCCAGAGTATGCAAGCACAAGGCCCTGGGTTTATCCTTCAGTACCCCCCCCCAAAAAAAAAAATCCCAGTCTTGCAAAATGAGGAAGGAAAGAAAGAAAGAAAGAAAGAATGAATGAATGAATTGTTTTGTGATTGTTCTGTGATTGCTTTGGGAGTGGAATCCTGTAATTCCAGCACGTAGGATGCTGAGGCAGAAGGATCGCAAGTTCGAGGCCCGAGGCAGCATGCGCAATTTAGCAAGACCTTGTCTCAAAAAAAACAAACAAAAAGGAAAGGAGAAAAGAAAGAAAGAAAGAAAAAGACAGACAGGCAGACAGACATAGGACAATGTTGGGGAAAAAAGTTTTTTCAGTTCCAACAGCCAAATATTTCCATTACATTTCAATTTGTAGCCAACTGATCCTTGGTTGTTTGTGTGGGTTTCACTTGCTTGTAATGGGAGAAAATCCTGTTCCTCCTGGCCTAAACAGCTAGAGTCTATAGGTTGAACACCTACCAGAAAAATGTGCAGTACAAATAAACTTTAGCAATTGTATCTATTATTATGTATTTTCATTTTCATAAAGTAATTGAATGAGGAGAGGTCACATTGATGCTTATGCACAGAACATTGACAATTATGGGCAATTAAACTCTACCTTCACCTTAATTTATACTTAATCTTCTACCTTCAAAACATCTGTGAAGCTGGGGTATAGCTCAGTAGTAGAGCATGCAAGGCCCTATGTTTGAGTCCTAACACACACACACACACACACACACACACACACACACACACACACACACAAAGCATATATGGAATCCATGGTCTTCTCTCCGTCCCTACTGCTCCACTCACCCTTTATCTTGTCACCTCTGGCAAAAAGCAAGAACCTCATCACATACCTCTCTGCTTCTAGTCTTGCCTCCTCCACAATCTGTTCTTCACATAGCTGCCAAAGAAAATCTGATTCTGTCAAACCTCTGATTAAACCAGGCGCGGTGGCATACGCCTGTAATCCCAGTGACTCCGGAAGTGGAGACACAATGATCAAAAATTCCAGACCAGAGGCAGTCTGCATAATTTAGTGAGACCCTGTCTTTTTTTTTTTTTTTTAATGTGATACTGGAGGTTGAACCCAGGGCCTGGTGCTTGCATGCTTTGCAAGTGCTGTACCACTGAGCTCCACCCCCGGCTTTTTTTTTTTTTTTCCTTTTTTGAGACAGGGTCTTGCTAAATTACGAAGACTGCCTCTGGTCTGGAACTTGCGATCCTCCTGCCTCTGCCTCCTGAGTCACTGGGATTACAGGCATGTGCCACTCTACTTGGCTTTGAGACCCTGTCTTAAAAAACAAAACAAAAACAACAACAAAAACTGATTAAATCCCTCCAGTGGCTTCCTATTCCATTTAGAATACTGTCCAAATTCCTTCCTAGAGAGTGCAGGACCCCACAGAGTTTGGCCCTTTCGAGTGTTTTTCACTCATCCCTCCCTCTCTCACTTGAACTCAGTATTTTTGTTTGTTTTGTTTTGTTTTAAACAAGTAGTAGCTGGGGACATGTTCTTATAGTCCTAGTATTTGCATTTATAATCTTAATACCTGGGAGGCTGAGGAAGGAAGATCCCAGGAGCCCAGGAGTTCAAGGCCAGCTTGGGCACATATTGAGACCTTTGTCTCAAAAAAATAAAAACATCAACAAAAATGTAAGTAGTAAATATAAAGTTTAGTTAATTATGTGAGCACAGAATAATACTATGGAAAGACTTAAACTCATATTTTGAACTGTTTTGAATTTTTAAATTTTTTCCATATCCAGTTAAAGATTTTTGTTGTCCTCATTTTTGTTTTGTTTTTTGCAGTAGTAGGGGGCTGAACCTTGGGCCTTGTGCATACTTGGCAAGTGTTCTGCCACTTAGCTGTACCCCTTTATTTATATTTTATAAATAAATATTTTATATTTAATATATTTAATATATTATAAATAAATATTTTATATTTATATTTTAAATTGAGTCAGGGTCTTACTAAGTTATGCAGGCTGCCTCTGGTCTTGAACCTGGGTTCCTCATGCCTCTGCCACCCAAGTTGCTGAGATTTACAGGCACATGTCACCATACTGGGTCCAATTAAAGATTTTACACACACACACACACACACACACACACACACGACATACATGCACACTTTTTGTGTGTGTGTGGTTCTGGGAATCAAAACCCAAGGCCTTGCACATGCTAGAGAAGCACTCTACCACTAAGCCACATCCTTAACCCTAATAAGTAAAATTTTAAAAGCTGAATTTAGGTAGTCGATAGTCACCAGAAATATGTCTACAAAAGGCTAGCAAATTAAGTCAGATAACAGAGATCAGATCTAAATGATAAGGAATATTGACATGCTTTTCTTCTATGGTTCTGTTATTTTGAGAAGAAAGAATCTTTATATTTTCTTTGCTTCATTTTTTTTTTTAAGGGCAAGTACAACTATACCCTTGTCTGTCTGGAGTATCTGATACTTTATATCTGACCTAGTAGTAGATTTTGGTGAAAAGAATCCTACCAGAGGCTCAACCATGTTCTAATTCAGTTGCCATAAAGACTCAAGAAAGGGACTGGGGATGTAACTCAGCAGTAGAGAGAATGCCTAATATCCCTAAGGTCCTGGGTTCAATCCTCTGTGCCACTAATAAATAATAAAAAAAAAAAAAAAAAAAAAAAACCTCAAGAAAGGTAGTGGTGAGGCTGTGAATTGGTGAAAAATATGGTAAGAATTAACAGAATATAATAAGCATTTCCAGCATAAACATAACTTCCTCCTTCCTTCTTGTTTTCCTTTTTCTCCTTCTTCTCCTTCTCCGTATTTTTCTTTTTCCTTCTCCTTCTCCTTTTCTTGGTCTTCTTCTTTGCACTGCTAGCACCCAAGGCGTCACTCATGCCTGGCAACATAGCTACACCTCTAAACCAACAAAACTTTTGAGAACCGAAATTCCGAAATTCCTGTCGTAGTTGCACGTTTGGAGATCCTAACACCTGTGTTGAATCAAACAGCCCACTGTCCTTGGAGTCTGGAACCTAGTCTTTTCTGATAAATACAGACTACAGACAGATCCATCTTTGTGAATGTAAATCTGATCAGATCACGTAAGGGATATAATTTTTTCTCTGGTCCAAATGTCTCCTCTCATCTTCAGAGAAGAAAATGGGAATAAGAGGCATGTTAATAGCAACTGCTCTTTATGTATCAGACTCTGAATTAAGCATTAACTCATTGAACTATTAAAAATTCCTTATTAGGTGGTTATCACCTTCAATTTACACAAGAAGAAACCAAGAGTTGGACTAGTTGCGTACATTTGCCTTGCCTAACATTTAGTAAGGCTGCCTCCAAAACCGGAGCCTACAACCACGAAGGCACACGCTGGGCGCAGCTGTGGTGCGAAAACTACAGTTCCCTTGGGGCTATGCGACCTCATCGCGAGAATTGCCTTGAACGTGATGGCGCGAATGCCATGTCTTTGGCTGTCTGGGCGGTTGGGAGCGGCGGCGGCGGCTATGAGGATGGCGGAAGGGTACAGTCCCGACAGCGAGCCTACGACTCGCACGCTGCTGCGGCGCGTGCTGGACACAGCAGACTCGCGCACCCCGCGGCGACGCCGGAGTGCTCAGGCTGGGTATGTAAGCGAGTTGCTTGAGCAACTGTTGTTGTTGTTAGATGCTGTCGAGTTCGATCCAACTCATAGCGTCCCTGTATACAACAGAAGGAAACACTCCCTGCACTGTGCCCTGCCCAACACTGTCAGTGATTCTCTGCTCTTCATAGGGTTTTCAATGGCCATTTTTTCGAGATTGCTTTGGGAGTGGATTGCCACGTCCCTCTCCCATTTTTGCGGTGCTGGGGATCGAACGCAGGGCCTCAGAGAGCTCAGAGCAAGGACTAGAGAATGGGGTCTTGGGAGCCAGCGCCAACCGTGTCTGGAAAGGGAAACAGAGCGGAGCAGAGCCAACGGACCTGAAATCTGGCTCCACTCCCCCTAGCTGAAATGCGGCTCAGCTGTTTATGTCCCCAGCTCTGGAGCTCCAGGCAGCCAGGCCTTGGCACTACAGAGCCCAACTGTACCCACATCTTTGGCCTCTGGAGGCAAAGGATAGACGGTCTATTTCCTGCGCTACTTTGCCCAAACCAGCCCAGGGTGTGTCCAGGTATCTGCCCATCTCCCCCGTGGATCCATTTTTCCCTACACATTCACTCCTCTCTGTGGCTCCCAGCCGGAAGAGGCAAAAGTGCTACTAGAGAGCACAGCCTGCTCAGAGGTCAGGAGGCGGGAACTGAAAAGATGCTTTGCTAGGAAGCAAGACTTTGTGCTGACTTGGTGGAAGTTATCTCTGGAAGAGGGCTGTGATGAGCTCATGGGCCAGAGGGTGCAGAAGATGGCATCTGCCAAACTGGGAAAGTGAAGTCATTCATGATAAGCTTTAGACCTGTGAGTGATGAGAGGAGTTGTGCTGTGGGGGATGTTTGTGTGGCTTTGAGAGGAATGTGACTGGAGAGACTGGTCTAGGGTCACCCAAGTGGAAGTTGCTGTTAGGACCCGAGAAGTACTTTAAAGTGTTAAAAATACTTAAATTTCCTACTGGGTTTGTTATTTTAACACTTGGAATGGATACTCATCCAGTCTCTCCTGTTGGTGTGGCTAACTCCCACTTACGATTCTGCTAAATTCACCCCTGTGAAGCTTTCCTCAGCCTCCCTCTCTGACTGGGTCAGTCATAGTTCCTCTGTCACTGTACCCCAGTGGTCCCCTTCATCCACAACCCTGTTGACATAGGGCCGGCAACAGGGGCACTGGCAGGCACAAGTGGTTTCTGGGTTCGTGTCCTTCAGGGAAGGGGATTTAGATCAGGACCCCTGGTGAGTGTATGTCTCTGCATCCCCTAGCACCTCACCCCAACTACCCTATGTAATTCTCAGAGCCATTGGTCTTTATACAGTGCCGAGAGAGCCGTGCTTGGAACATCTTCCTCCAGGAAGCTGAGTAGCCAAACAAAGATGACTTCCAGACAGCATTCCCATGGAGCCAGGGTAAATGTTCTGTCCACTGACCACTGAAGGGCCCTGGGTACTTTCATGGGACCCTGAGGTCTACTTCTGCTCTGGAGCCCACTTTGAGGGACTTTCAAGGCAAACAAACAGATGAGTTGCATGTGCTTTCACCCATAGTCTACCGGCAGATTGGCCCACGGTCAAGCCAGTGGGTACCTGGAGGAACAGACACCCCGCACTCTGCTAAAGAACATCCTTCTAACTGGTAAGTGGACACTAGCCTGCCAGTCCAAGTTAGGTGCCAGTCCAACACCAGTCCTATGGTATTGTTCCCTGTTAGCCCCACCCTCTCCTTGGTGTTTCTGCAGCCCCAGAATCTTCCGTCCTGATGCCTGACTCAGTGGTGAAGCCGAAGCCAGCTTCGCAGGTTGTCCAGCCCTCCAGAAGGGAAAGCACGCAGGGCAGGTGCACAGTGAATTCCCCTCATGGGCGGGGATGTTGGGCAGCTCTGGTTTGGGAGCCTCTTGAGGGCCCAAAGCTGGAACTGGGCTACCTGGTCTATCTGAGCTAAACTCTGTCCTTACAGCCTGGAGCTGCAGCTTCCTGAACTCCAGCCCCCCACAACCCCAGCTCCAGGTTTTCCAGCCCCTGGCAGGAGGAAAAAAAGGTTGCGATTGTCAGTGTTTCAGCAGGAAGTGGACCAGGGGCTGCCTCTCTCCCAAGGTGAGGTCTAGGACGTCACCTATTGCTGTCCTCTCCCGCCTGTTCCCTGGAGAGGTGGAAGAGGCCTGAGAGGTCTGGATAACTTACCATGGTTTCTTCTTTTTATATCCTCTCACTGGCCACTGGCAGAACCTCCTCAGAATGCTGATGCCTCTTCCCTCACCAGGTGCTGTTGTCTGTTCTTGGGGTTGGTGGAGCAGAGGCTTGGGGAGGGAGGTGCTGACAGATGAAATCTGGCCATACTGCTCCCTGCTGGTTTTAACCTCATAGCATAGGGTCTACATTCTAAGAAATGAGAGACCCAAGGCAGATGGGGGAATCCTCTGGGGAAACTGGGCCCTAGGGACCTGACTTTCCTTGTGCCTCCTCACTAGCTCCCTCAGCCTGACCTTTGCCACACCTCTTCAGCCACAGTCAGTGAGGAAACCTGGTTTGGCCCGAAGACCTCCCACCCGCCGGGGTGTAGATGTGAATGCACTTTTGCAAGATCTACGAGATAATCCCTTGGCCTCAGCGTCTCCCGGTAAAGTTGAGGTTTACCCCTTCAAGCCTTTGGGGAAAGCTATCCACCTATGCCAGATAGGAGGTACTGCAGAGTCCAGGGTTGCTCCCTTCTTGGTGGGATCAAGGACAGGGTGGCCAGTAGATCTATGAGGAGTTTCTATTTTCTTTCCACAAGGTCTCCCTGGCTTTGGTGGGGCCCAGTCTTAGTGTCCCTGTGTCTCCTAGGACTTCATATTCTTGAGCAACAGGACTGAGGGTAGTAGAAAAGGAGTGTATGGGTGTGGCTGGAGCTTATTGGAAGGTTGAAAGAGACCAGGTTTCATGATCAGCTGGCCAGTTAGAGCTAACCTGGGATTTTGATTCCAGAAGACAAATTCACCGGAGTCAGAGGAGTGTTTTGGGTTGAGGGAGCAGTGGAGAATAGAGCCGTGGGTAAGCAATCATGAGCAGGACAAGCTGTGGAGGTCTGGGAATGCCAGACCAAGGAGCAGGAACATAAGCAAGAAAAGCTGTGGAAGAGAGAGAAGGTTTAGGATCTAGATCATCTCTCTCTGAAGGCTGCTCAGGCAAGGGGAGACCCATGGCCCCACTGCCCAGGCCCTAGCAACTCTGGGTATCAGCAGATGCGACTAGAATACACTATACTGAGTGCCACCTGGCCCTTGATCTCTAGGTGATGGCCTTAGAACCCCTGTTGCTACTCTACCAACAGACATAGTATTGGAGGACACCCAGCCCTTCTCACAGCCCTCGGCTGGCCACTCCACCAGTGTGCACCATTCACTGCCCCATCCCTCTCATGCTGGGGTTGAAGACACTGAGAGGGATGTGGGTCACAGGAGATGGAGCAACAGGCCTGGGCTGCAGAACCACAGTGAGTATGTGGGGCAGAGCGGCCAATCTTAGCTTGGACGAGAGTTGGCATGCATTGGACATACTTCCTTTAGACAGAGCTCCCTGTTTAGGCTTCCTCTTCCACCGTAGTGCAGTCAATGTTGGGCCAGGAGAGTCCAAACCATTGCCCTAGTGCTGTCTCTGCTTGGTCTCCCTCAGTGAACAAGGCTGGCTTTGCTACTCCGTCCTTGCCCTTCTTGGAGAAACAGCCTTGGCCCGCTGCTCCTCCAGAGGTGATGGAGACAGAGGGATCCCAGAGTGCTGTGGATGCCAAGGAGCCAGAAGAATCTTTGGGGGATGAGGACACCTCTGGCAGGCCAGGTAAGCAGCCCAGAATAGGGATTAATAGGTGAATAGTGATAGCTGTGTTTAAGCCTTGTCACACAGAAGGGGCTTACCTGGGAATTGGTGGTGATAGGGGGCCAGAGAGGCTCTGAGGGGTACTTGCTCCACTAGAGATAGATGAGGCCCTTACGCCCTAAGAGAGGGAGACTGGACCTGCATGCCTGGGTAAGATGGTCAAGTGTGAGCCTCCTGTAGCCCTAACCTTTCTCTGCAGCAAGTCCAGAACTGGCGTCCAACACCCCTGAGTTCCTCCATGCCAAGCGACCGGATCAGTTTCCTGAGCCAGCCCCACCACTTGGTGTTGCAGCGTAAGAACCTATGATCTTGTTATTCATGGCCCTCTTGGGAAAGGGACAGGCACTGAGGTTCCATTGGGCACCCTGTGCACAGTCACCCTGCTTCACTCAGGTATGCAAATGACTACCTAGCAGAGCAGCATGAGCTGGGCTGAGGGATGCTCCCCAAGAGCATAGCTGTCATCCTGGTGCTTGTCTCCAGGGGCTTACAGCCTGAGTGAGGGGCAAGCACCTAGGTTAGTACGTTGTCAGAGAAGGCCTCCTGGAGGATGATTAGCAGAATTGGTTCAGACAGTGATGGACTCCTCAGGGGAGAGATTGACCATTTGGAGGCCGGTGGGGGGGGGGGGGGGGGGGTTCCACAGGTCTGAGCAGGTGCCAGTAATATGATGAGGCTAGACTAGGACATTGTGTCCAGAGTGGAAGAGCAAGGCCCCAGGGAAAGATCAGGTTTCTGTGTGGACCCCTGACCATACTGCCCCTCAGTAGATGGTTGGAACTGCTAGTCTAGGCTAGCAAAAGGAGCACATGAGCCCAGTCTCAGCAGGAGAGCCAGCAGGATTTGCCCTTGAACAGGAGCCTTAAGCAGCAGTTCAGCCACCTCTGTCCTCTCCTGCCCTCAGGTTGTCTTCAGAGCCTCTGGAGCCTGTGCCAGCCAGGCTTCCTCCAAGGCCCCGAACTACTGTACCCAGATCCCGTCAAGATCCCTACCAGGCTGGACTGAGCCACTATGCAAAACTCTTCAGCTTCTATGCCAAGATGCCTGTGGAGAAGAAGGCTTTCGAGATGGTGGAGAAGTGGTAAGTCTTGGACATCTGGTTAGGTAGAGGAGCCTCTCAGGTTATGAGCAGCCTTTTCAGTGTGCTCTCCCCTAACCTTCTTGGCAGCCTAGACAAGTATTTCCAGCACCTTTGCAATGACCTGGAGGTATTTGCTGCTCATGCTGGCCGTAAAACTGTGAGGCCAGAAGATCTGGAGCTGCTGATGCGACGGTGAGTGGGCAGAAAAGGAAGGCTGAGTGTGTGTGGGAGTGCTAGTCTTGAGTCTATCTGGCTCTCTCTTTCTCTGCTGCAGGCAGGGCCTGGTCACTGACCACGTCTCCTTGAACGTACTTGTGGAGCGGCACCTGCCCCTGGAATACCGGCAGCTGCTCATCCCCTGTGCATTCACTGGCAATGTTGTCTTCCCTGCCCAGTAGCAGCCAGGCCTCAACACTTGCCCCTTGGCCCCACATAATCCTCCAGATTTCCTCTCCATCCTCTACCATCAATAAAATTTCACAGAAAAAATTTTCTGCCTTTTGGTGCATGACCTGGGGCCAGCCCAGATCCTCCGTACCCACCTGACTTCCCACACACCCTGGAGAATGGTATGGGTTCAGATAAACAGCTTTATACGAAAAATTGGGTTAGCAGCACTGAAGCACACAGGCTGCCCGGGATGGTCCTAGCTTGCAGGCTCTGGCTCTCGAGGCCCCACACGCTTGACGTCAGCTGCTTGAAGCCGTTCTAGTGCGGTGTGGAGCTGTACCACAATGCCCTCCTGCTTCTCGTCGTCGTCCTCTGGTAGTTCTGACATGGGGAGCTGGAAGGCCTGGCTCAGGTAGGCACTCGTAGTCTGTTTGTCCAGGCTGGGGTCAATGGTCATCAGGGCGCAGCGCAGCTTTGGGAGGGTCACCTCATCGGGGCTGTCCCACAAGAAAAGAGACAGGCTTGAGCTCTCTTCTCTGTAGCAGACACTGAGGTGCCCTCCTATCTGTCAGGCTTGAGCAATTTAGAGTGCCCAGCAGGATGCTTAGTGCACAGGAAGACCCAGGAGCCTGAAATGACACCCTGTAGGACTTGCCCCACCTAGGGGACTTGCCAGTGGCTGAGTGGGCCTGTGGGCCCAGGGTCACTCACAGATCCATGCCCAGCTCCTGCTTCAGTTCCTGTAAGTATGCGTCCTTCTCATTCTCATACTGTTCCCACAGCTTCTGCACAAAGGGCTCACTCCGGCCCTCCTCGTCCTGGGAGGGACAAGGCAGGGTGAGGCCACATTGCTTAGGATCCAGTCAAGGCTAGGGTAGGGTCCGGACAAGTTCCTGGGCACCCCACTCGCCTCCATAAACAATGTGGGGTAGCTGAGCAAATCTGCATTGCTGCTGTTGGGATGCCAGCCTCCTGCTTCCATCAGCTCCTGAATTTGCTCTTCCTTCTTGAGGGGGAAGGCATTTTTGAGGATGGTGCTGTGGGGAGAGACAAGAGGGCCAACAGGAGCCTGGTGGAGGCTGCCCTCTGATCTGTCATCCCCTCCTGGGCCATCCCCACTAGTGTTCAGAAGGACAGAGAGCACTGAGACTGTGGTCTTTGCTGCAAGGCTCTCCTTGTCCCTGCATAGCTGGGAGCATGGCCAGCAGAGATGTTGGACTTTCAGTTTGGGGTGGCCTCGACTGGTGTCTTACCTGAACTGCTCCATGGTTAGTAATCCCTCATTTTGAGCGTCAACATTTGTCATCTCCTTCAGCAGCTGGGCTACTGTCTCCTTCTGGTTGATATACACACTCTCTGTTCTCTACAGGGAGAAAAGCATTCACTAATATGCTGCTTCCTGGGGTAGCAGGGGCAGAGCTAGGGTGTGTTGGGTGACAAAGCCCCTTTCTGTCTCCCTAAGGGGAACAAGGAGGGACCAGGTCAAAGCTCACCTTTCCCATCAAGATTGCATAGAACTGACTCATGACCTCATTGGAGCGGAAGAGCTTGATATTTTCAAAAATTGTATAAGCCCAGGATATGGCATCATTGGTCCCAAAGCGATATTCCAGGAAGTTGAAGAAGAAATCTGCGAACTTCTCTTTCTGCTGGGTGGAGGGAATCCTTGGTCAGCCTGCCCTAGAATACGTTGGCCCTCTCCATGCTCCCTAACCTTAAAGTTATCCCCTGGAGGACTCTTGATCTTGCGGCCACCCTAGGCCACTCTGGTGAGAGCTGACCTTCTCCTCTGCGAGACGTTCCCTCCAAGCATCCTTGAGGAGGTTTACAAGATCCTTCTTGCTTGGTTTCTTGTTCTCCACAGGGCCATCAAACCGAAGGAAAGGGGGGATGGTTTCCCCATAGCCCTGGAAGACAGGGTGTCAGCCCATGCCCTATCTCCTGACAGGAAAGAGCTCCAGATGGTACTCCCCCAAAGCTCATATCTCAGTGGCAAGGGTGTGGGGTTCGGACTACACCCAAGCCTCCTGCTCAGAGACTCCCCTACCAGACCAGGGAAGAAGTCCTTCTCCCGGAGCTGGCCCTCGCCGATCTCCTCCAGGAGCACATCCACCAGCTGGTCGCTGTTCTTGCCCTCAGCCAGTGTTTGCCAGCGTTCTCGGCCCCCAGCTATCACATCTGCAAGTGGGGAAAGGGAGCCAGAGTCTAGCCTATGCCCTGCAGCAAGCCTTGGCGTCCTGATAGCCATTAGTACCTTCACACTTGGTCCAGTCA
Source organism: Pedetes capensis (assembly GCA_007922755.1). Lineage (NCBI taxonomy): Eukaryota > Metazoa > Chordata > Mammalia > Rodentia > Pedetidae > Pedetes > Pedetes capensis. The sequence goes on from VMDO01000038.1 coordinate 512,062, forward strand.
GGTCGTGGCGTGGAAGTACGCTGGATCTCCTGCAGCTCAGCAAAGAACTGGTCCCGCTCCTTCAGCGTGCTCATGTGCAACTGCAGCAGTATCTCATGCTCCTTGCGGACTTCTTCATAGTCAGCTTTCAGGCTGTCCAGCTGTGGGCAGGGTGATTGGTCCTAGCTACCCACCTGCTTAACCCTTCCCTACCATGGCCAGCCCTCTCTGCCCACCAGCACCTGCTCCTGAAGATCATGGTTGGTCTTCTCCTGCATTTCAAAGTCTCTCCTAGGTACAACATCTCCAAAGTTGGCCTTCATGGTGTTGAGTTCCATCTGTGTGCGGGTCAGATCTTGCCGTGTCATCTTCAGAGCCAGTGTTAGTTTCATGGGATCCTCTCCCCAGACACCTGCCAGGGGCCGGTCAGCTGGTGTCACCCTGGCTCTGGGGCTTGTAGCCCAGAGCCAAGTTGAGTATCCCTTGGGGCATGCCTGAAGTCCTGCCTTCTCTGCTTGGGATTCCCTGGGTCTTATTCACAGTGCTGCCTGTTTAGGGGTTCAGGCTTATGTAGAGAAGCCCAGGACATGTGGTCCCAGGCCTCTCCAGCCCACAGGAAGCTCAGCTAACTCCGCTGCCAGCAGTATTCTACTTAAATGATCTCACTGTTCTTAGTCCAGCTCAGAAGATCCACAACCTCAGCTGGTGCCAGGGACGTCTTCCACCACACATGGGCATGGAATGAGTAGATAACATGAGTGTTGGATGGATAGTTTGAATGATAGAGCCAGACTTCTCTACAGCCCCCTGGAAGAAGAGAAACCTTACCTGGGGACTGGGCTAGTGACATGTCCTCCCGCTGGTACCGTAGCTCATTCAGGTCCCCAATGAGTATTTTGCGGGCATCTCGCTCAGTGAGGTAGTGCAGGTACTCCTCAGCCAAGCTCTTCCTCAGTTTTGACACCTGGTGGGAAGGTGACTGTGTAGTCAAAGGCTTTCTCTGAACCCTTGGGGGAAGCTAGTCACCACAGGTATAGGATGGGTGCTGGGTGTCCCCTTGGCTTAGGAACAGGAAAGGTAGAAGGAAAGTGACCATTCTGGAGAACCTAACAAGGTACCAGTGCTCCCTCCTATGAAGTAAGTCTGTTGGGAGTCAGGGCCACGCTGAGCCCTGCAGCAGGGCAGAGGGTAGAGGTAGAAGGGGCACTGGGATCAGAGGTGGCTCTGTGTCATTCCAGGCAGAATGGTGAATGGTGGATGGTGTTGGGGGGGGTGCCTTAGTACTCAGGGTCACCCCTGGCGTGGAGGTGGAGCAGGAATTTGGGGACTTGGTCAGCATACCACTCCCATTCACCTCACTCTGCAGTGAGATCTTCTCTTCATTCTTTTTGTCAATGAGCTTTAGCAAATTCATCTTCTCTTTCTTGAGCATGGAGATTTCATACTTCTCCTCAGCCCTCATGGCTAAGATCCTCTCACTGCAGTCCTCATTCATAGTGACAAGCTTGGCCTTCAGGGGCTCAAGGGACCGAATCTTCTCCCTTTGATGGGCTAAGCAGGGACAGATGAGTGTCCCTTTGGGGTTGTGGAGAACAAACAACCAAACACTAGGAGTCCATGCTTCCTCAAAGCCACGGCTCCCGCTTCAGGCCTTGCCATACTTGCTTTTAAAGCAGGGGCAGAGTCCAGATAGGGACTAGGATCTCTCCACACCCTTTCCACTATGCTTTTAGTCCTACAACCACAGCAGGCTTTGTTCTTCCAGAGCCTGGTAAGGGAGCCTCATCACTTTTCAGAGGTGCTAACTCTCCTAGGGTTCCCTCTGTTTCCTACGGATATTGCCCCACCATGCTTCTCAAGAATAAGAAGGGGTAAGGTCCCATGGGGTGCCCCGTCACAGCAGAGTGCCTGCAAAAGGCAACCCCAAAGCCCAGTTAATAGCTGCCCCAACCCTGCTGTGGAGCTCCAGAAAGACAGAATAGGATCCTCTGTGCCGAGTTCAGTTTGGGCCCAGGAGGGGAACTGTGTTCGTACCAAGCATCACCTCGTATGCATTCTTGATGGAGGCTAGCAATGGCTTGTATGTCTTAAAATCCTCTATGAAGAACTCAAAGATCTCTCTGTAAGGCTGTCAAGGAAAGGGAACCCGTCACTTCCTGGACTGTACATGCCACCCTCAATGCTGGCCTGTGTTTGTCTTATTTTTTATTTTTATTTTTGAGGTACTTGGGGCTGAACCCAGAGCCTCACACAAACTTTGCAAGCACTCTACTCCTGGGCTGCACCACCACCACCTGCCCTTTTTAATTGGTATTGGGGGGTGGGCGCCGAACCCAGAGCCTCATGCATACTTTGAAAGTGTTCTACCACTGAGCTGCACCCTAGTCCCTTTTTTATTTTTTGAGTCAGGGTCTTGCTAAATTATGTAGGCTGCCTCTGGTCTTGAACTTGTGACCCTCCTGCCTCCACTTCCCTAGTTGCTGGGATTATTGGCGTGTACTACTGCACCCCGCACATCTGTTTTTCCTGGGCTCAGAAGTGTTCCCACGTGAGGCTGCCAGGCAACTCATATCAAATGCATGCCCCAGGAACCACCCAGGTCTCTCATAGTGCCACAGAGCTAAGGGCAGCTCTCTGGAGGCTTCTGGTGCTGTCTCAGAGGCCTGGCAAACCCCCATGGACCAAATCTGCCACTCTGCCTGAGCTTCCTCTCTGGCTATCCAGGCAGCCAGCCTCTTGACTTTCAGGCCTTGTGTCCCCATCTCAGAGCCCTGTGGGAGCAGGAGATTGACGGTTCCAACTTTATGTTCTGACTCCAAGTGGAGGGGTGGTCTCCTGTGCCATTTGGACACAGGAAAGATTTTTGTTTTTGGAGTGTGCACCTGAATGTTAAGCGAGGACCTCTTGATTTGCAGACAAAAGGAGTTTTGGGAGGCAGCATTGCTCAGTAGGATGAGCACAGGCTCTGGAATCAGCTCTGAGTTTGAATCCCAGCCCCACTACTTCTTAATGGAATGCCTTCAAGCTTGTACTTCCTCATTATTGAGATGCTCTCTGCTTATAAGATTGTGGCACATGGCCAGGGCTCAGTAAATGCTTGAGTCATGCCTAGGTCAAAAGGGATTCCCTGTCATTATGCTGTCTAAGTTGCTCCTTAATATGTACCAGAATCTGCATTGCATGTGGATTGATATCTATCCATCTCTCTGTCTGTCTGTCTGTCTCTTCTGTCTCTAGGCTAGCTCCTCAAGTTTGGGGTTGTTGCCACCAGGCTGGTGGACACTGTGTGACTCCTTGCCCAACTGCCAGATTCAGGCCTCATTCACTGATGTCCAATGGCTCAGCCTGGGTGCTGGGGACCACAGAGCATCCAGTCTACCCAACTTAGGTGAGGAAGCCACGGCCGCGGGAGTTTTGGTTCCATGCTGCAGCTTAGCCTGTTCACTGGCTTTGTCATAAGATGTGCTTCTCTCCAGGAGGAGACACAGGAGCCATGGGAGGCTGGTCCTCCCTTGAAGGTCTGAAGTACTCAGTCTTCCCACCCCTCCCACATTTAGTCTGTGACTCTGACCTGAAGCCTCAGCTCCTGCGTGGAATCTGTCCCCAGGTCCAGTAGGAGAAGCTCCTTGCGTAGGTAGTTCTCTAGCTGCTCCAGGTACCTGGGCTTGGCAGTGCCCAGGGGATGCTGCTGCCAGCTACTGCAAGGGGCAGTGGGCTGAGATGTCACCAGCACCCCACCAGCCCTGGTACCTTCGGACTGGGGCAGTACATGCCTCTGCCCTGTCTTCAGGGCCAGTGCCTGGTCTGTACCAGCCCACCCACTGTTGGGCTGACCCTGGCTTACTTGGCTCTCTTCCTGCAGTCATCTGAACAGGGCTTTCGATTTTGCAGAATGGTCTGACCACTGGTGTGTGTGGGCCATGGGGACAGGTGGCCACCCATGGAGAACTGCAAGGGCTTCAGGGAGGACAGGTCAGATTAAGATGGCAATATTACTCCTCTTCCTAATGTTCCTCTGTGTCCCTCCTCCTGTACTCCCAGTTTTCATTCACAAACATTCATTCACTGATTGATCAACTGACAGGATTTCGCTATGAGACAGCATAGTGTATGGTTTATACAGACTCTGGCATCTGCTTGTTGTTGTTGTTAAGTGCCGTCGAGTCGGTATCCGACTCATAGCGACCCTCTGTACAACAGGGAAAACACTATTGTCAGTGCTTCTCTGCTGTTCATAGGGTTTTCAATGGCATCTGCTAGGAGCTCAGTAAAGGTGAGCTATCCTCTTTTGTAAAGAAGTCAGTGAGGGCCGGGCGTGGTGGCGCATGCCTGTAATCCCAGCGGCTTGGGAGGTGGAGGCGGGAGGATCGCAAGTTCAAGACCAGAGGCAGTCTGTGTAACTTAGTGAGACCCTGTCTCAAAAAGTAAGAAAATGGGCTGAGGGTGCAGCTCAGCAGTCCAGCACTTGCAGAGCATGCAGGCACGAGGCCCTGGGTTCAACCCCCAGTACCACAAAAAAAATAAAAAATAAAAAATAAAAAAGAAGTCAGTGAGTATTGGATACCTGTGTTATGAAAAGAGACCTGAGTACCAGAGAGTCCTAGCCTTCACCCCGTCGTACAGACAAACTACAGAGACAGGAGGGCAGGCCCAGCCTCAAGCCTGGACTGACAAGACAGACAAGATGACAGAGATGCAGTAAGGGGAGCTATGGACCTTGGGAGAAGACCAGGCTGCACCTCTTAGGGGAGAGGGCAGGAGGCAAGGGTCGCCTAGTAATGGGATTTTATCTTGAACCTTGAGCAGGGGTAGAGGCATTGGGCAGGAAGTTGTATGCAATACTAGGGGGTTTAACCCAGGGCCTCAGTCATGTTATGCAAGTGCTCCACCCTTGAACTTAACCCCAGTCACTTCTTTATTTTTTATTTTGAGACAGGGCCTTACTAGATTGTGCAGGCTGCCTCTAGCCCCAAACTTGTGATCTTCCTTCCTCAGACTCCCAAGTCCTAGGACACAGGTATGTACAATGACTCCCAGGTGGATTTGTTTTTAATCCTTTCATGGCATGGAGGAAAAATATAATCATCTGGCCTGGTGGAGCCTTTTTTTTTTTTTTTTAATTGAATCCAGGGCTTCATGCATGCTAGGCAAGTGTTCTACCACTGAGCTGTATCCCCAGCCCTCTAGAGTTTTATCCATTTAGTCATTCAGTCATTCATCCGGTATTTCTGGGTTCATAGTACATGTTGGGTCCTGCTTGGTTCCAGGGACAAGAGGTGGAAAGCTGGTTCTAGGGATATGAGTGGGGTGAGAAGTGAACTCATGATCACAGTTATATGACTGTAGCCTATGAAGGTTACAGGAAGGTGAGAGGCCCTGACTGGGGTGGGCCAGGGAGGTTGGTCATCTCAGACCAGGATGTGATGATGTCAGTACAGCTCAAATGAGGGCAGAGGAGGAGCTGAGGTCACTTGGAGAGTATGTGTGAGAGACACAAAGATTGCCTCAGTAGCAGCAACACAGTGACACAGCAGAAGATCTGAAGAGCTATGATGAGGTGCTGATGGCCAGGGAGAACAGGTTGCCTGAGGCTCTGGCTAAGGCTCAGGCCTGGGGCAAGAAGCTACACAAAAGGGCAGTCCTCAAAGCCATGGTTACAGCTGTGGAAAAATTAGAAAACTCCTAAGTGTCTAAAAATGGAAGATTGTTACACAGCCATGAAATATTTACAAAGAGGTCTGACATGGAAATATACTAACCATAGACCAGGTGTGGTGGCATATGCCTATAATCCTAGCATTCAGGATTTTGAGGCCAGCCTGGGCTACATGGTGAGCCCTTGTCTCCAACAGATCCCCCAAATATACAGGCCATATATGTGTGTGTACATATCTCCATGCCTCCCAAATCAGTGGCATCATATTTTGCACTCCTTAGTCTTAGGTAGCACTCAGAAAATATTGTAGAATAAGTAATAAATAAACAAGGGTGCACAATAATTTAGCATGCATGAAAGGCATAATAAAAACTAAAAACATGCCAGGTATAGTTCTCATGCCTATAATCCCAGCACTAGGGAGGCTGAGGCAGGAGGACTTCAAGTTTGAGGCCATCCTGGGGTACCTAGTGATATCATGTCTCAAAACAAAACAAGAATCACCATTCATTGAGACTATATGTTTGCACATGCTTTTTCTTGAGTTAACAATACCCTATCCTGACTATAAACTCCTGAGGTCTCAGAGGTCCTCCCTAACTCCCCAGGACCCCACCCCAACTTTCTCATCATCATACTCCCACCTTCTGTCATCAATAGACTTTGTGTGTCCCTTTTTTTTTTTTTTCCGGTACTGGAGGTTGAACCCAGGGCCTTGTGCCTGCATGCTCTGCAAGTGCTGGACCACTGAGCTGCACCCTCAGCCTATTTTTTTTTTACTTTTTGGGACAGGGCCTTGCTAAGTTATGCAGACTGCTTCTGGTCTTGAACTTGCAATCCTCCTGGCTCTGCCTCCCGAGCCACTGGGATTCCAGGCGTGCGCCACCATGCCTGGCTACTATGTTCGTCTTTTTTCCACTGTAGCCCCAGTGCCTGACATGAATAAATGGAAACACAGGTGGGAAGAAAATGAAACAATAGGAATTTAAAGCCTTCCTATCAGGATAAGTAAACTACACTAAGCAGAGAAAGGTGAAGGACACTAATGGTAAGAGTATATGATTGATAATGACAGATGAGCAGATTTATAATGTGTTAAATGTAAATAAAATACTTTTAATGTATAAAAATTAATCATTTGGAGTCACAGGGAAGGTCTTAACATATTTTTAAGTCAGAAACTATGTCTTACACTTTCTGATTATATGCAATGAAAATAGGAACTGACAATATAAATCAATCTCTCAAATAGTTATCCTAGAAATTTAAAAGTCAGTTCCTGCTGGGCATGGTGGCTTATACCTATAATCCCAGTGACTCCAGAGGTAGAAGCAGCCTGGTAACTTAGCAATACCCTGTCTCAACAAAAAAAATTTAAAATGGCCTGGCAGTGCAGCTCATTGGTGAAGTGCTTACAAAGTATGGACAAGGCTCTGAGTTCAACCCCCTAGTACTGTGAAAAAGTTTATATTTTTCTCTGACTCATTACTTAAAATATAAGATATTATATGAATAATGTTAAATACACATGTTCAAAATATTTGGGGCAGGATCAGAGCAGCACTCATAAGGCACTTAATTCCTTAAAATACTTTTGTTAGGAGCTAGGTATGGTGATGCACACCTGTAATCCCAGCACTAGGGAGGCCAAAAGAGAAGGATCTCAAATTGAAGGCCAGCTTGGGCTACATAGCAAGACTTTTTGTCTTAAAAAAACAAACAAGTGAAACCCAGGAAAAATGGAAAGAGGAGTTATATACCAAGCTAGGGGAAAACTATCAATCCAGAAAAAATTATTTTGAAAGACTATCAAAAGTTGTGAAAGGTGGATATTGAGTAAGGGAGACAGGAGAAGAACTGATGCTTTTGAATTATGGTGCTGAAGATGAATATTGAATATACCATGGATTGCAAAAAGAACCACAGATCTGTCCTAGAAGAAGTGCAACCAGAGTGCTCCATGGAAGCTAGGATGGCTACATTGTGTCTAACATATTTTGGACATGTGTCAGGAGGGACCAACGCCTGGAGGAGGACATCATGTTTGGTAGAGTGTTAGGTAAACAAAAGAAAGGAAGACCCTCAACTAGTTGGATTGACACAGTGCCTGCAACAATGGGTTTAAACAAGTAAGATCATGTGTCTGCCATAGAATCCAGGAGTGTTTTGTTATGTTGTACATAGGGTTGCTATGAGTCAGCCCAACTCCACAGCACCTGGCAACATCAACAGTCAAAACTGATGTGATTATTATAAAAGTGCAAAATTGCTGGGCTTAATGATGCTCACCTGTAATTCCAGCACTTGTGAGTCAGAGACAGAAGGATGGCCAGTGGGAGGTCAGCCTGGGGTACAAAGCAAGACTGTCTCAAAAAACAAACCAAAACAAAACAATGACAGGAAGAAAAGTGCAAAATAACCCTGGGAGGCATCTGGGATCTAACCCTGGCCTGTTATTAAGTTTTTCAGACTTTCAAATGTACAATACCCGTGGTTCTGTCTGCTGTTTCTGCTGGGAGAAGACTTGGTTACCCTACTCTGATTCCAGAGGCAAGTGGAAACTCGATATCCTGCATCCCTAGTGGTGTCTTCGCCAGGTTATTAAGAGATGGGGAAGGCCTGCACCCGCGACAAGTTGCTAGAATGAACGGTTGTTGGGCGTTCCAAGCTCTCTGCTTCCCCCTGCAGGTGAACACCAGAAGACGACCCTGCCGGGGACGGGGATGGGAGCTGCGGGAGGAACCACGCCCCCTGGTGGTTGAGGACCGCTGCGCAGAAAAAAGTAAATGAACTTCACCCCACCCAGGTTCATCACACAGACGGGATAGAGAGCTTGCTTTGCCATTTTGCTGAGAAGTGGCTGTGCTTTGCTTCTAAAAGAGCCTATATTGTTCCCTTTCTCTTCCCTGGACAAGGATTCCGTCTTGACAGACCCCACATTCACAAAGTATGTGACCTATGTGTTCCCAAATTCACCACCAGGGACATACGCAAGAAAAACCACCACACACACCACAGCTTTCCAATGGAAGCTAGAGTTATGGTTGCTCAAATGTATTTTTTCCTCTGAGATCGGGACAATGGCCATTTGTTGATTAAATTAACAATCCTATGACCCTATCAACAAAATCCCAAAAATGGGATGAAGTTATAGCTAAGAGGTAACCACTTGCCCAGGACACATACAGCAGTGTTTGATCCCTGGCACAACACACACACACACACACACACACACACACACACACACACTCCCCTAAAAATACTTAGTAAGGCAATAAGACAGCATTCTTTTTGGGGGGAGGGGGCTTTAAGACATGGTCTTGCTATGTACCCCAGGCTGGCCTCAAACTTGTAATCTTCATGCTTCAGCCTCCTGAATGCTGGGATTATACAGGTATGTACCACCATGCCTGGATGGCAGCATTCATTTTTATATGAAAGCTCTAAAGAACCAGGAGGAGGAGGAACTCAGAGCCAACAACACAATGAAGAGACTCTGCATTCACACATCTCATAAGCATTCATGAAGCTCTTGAGGTATGCCATCCACTCAAGTACCCTGTTAGACATGAGGACCATACAGAGAAAAAGACACAGTCATTGCACTGAAGGACCCTGGAAGAACTCGTGTGACTATCCCAGCACTTAGGACAGTGCCTGGTACATGGCAGTTCCATTCAAGAATGCTGAGGTGAGGCAAAGGGGGTCTGAGAGCAGAGGCTGAGTTTCTCTCTGCCTAGGGAGGTCTGGGAAGGCTTTTCAAATGACAATCATTCAGTGTGCACTCTGCTCCTCCCCAAAACCTGGTGGGCCCGGCCTCTGTAAGCAACATTCCCCTGACTATAAAGAAGCCACTCTGGTGGGTATGTTTCAGGTGGATGGTGCTTCTGGATTGCAGAGAAGGAGACAGGAAGGTTCCAGGGGCTGACATGTAGGATTCCAAAAGGAGATCATTACTAACCAGAGTCCTCCGTTTCTGAGAAAGCTTGCGTTTCTGGGTGCATTTGGATTCTGGGGGATCATCTGTAGCCACTCGTGAGGTCCGTGGGTATGTTCTGCATAGAAAAGGAGAAGCTGATGGTTGGTGACAGAGCCCAACATGGGGAGAGCCTTGCTATGCTTCCCAAATCCACAAGGCATGGCCTCTACTCCCCTCAAAGTTAGACTCTGGGTCTTCCCTGCATTGCCCCAAGATCCCAAGAGATGCTTCCAAGCAAGCCCCTGACTCTGGGCCCAAACCATTTTCCTACATTCCCAGAAACCTTCTCATTACTAGATTCTCCCCAACTCCTGCACCAGCAGGAGACCCTCGCTATGAGCACAGAGAACCTGTGGGCCTACACTTGCATTCACTGTGCCTGTGATGATGGTTTCATGTCCATGATTCTAGAACACTCTGAAAGTGTGATCCTAAAGGCAAGTGGTATAGGACAAGAAGCACAGGGTCTGGGGTCCAGGAGCTGGTATGTGAGTCTGGATCCTCCACATAATGGCTAATAGCATCTAGGGACTGACAGCTGGGGTTCTAACAGGACCACTCTTGGGCAAATCATTTAACCTCTCTCAGCCTTCTTTCCTCTTAAAGAAATGTAGATAATTTTTGCTTTAGCTCTCAAAGTGTTCTGAAGTTTACATAAGAGTAGGTAAGGCAAAATACTACGTAAACTGCAATGAGTTGCACGGATGTTAATTACCAAAGCAGGGAGGGAGAAAAGTAGATCCTAAGGAGATTGCTAACATCCAACCAACATCTCGGGACAGCCAGCCTTGCTCAAGCTAGGAAGGCATTTGAGTGTTAACAGGGAGGCCTACATGTGGGCAGACAGGCCCAGGGGGAACAAAGAGAAGTAATTCCAGCAATCCATAGGGTAGGAGTATGCTGCCAAGTAGTCCTAGGGGTTCACTTCCCTTGGTAGCTGGTGACCTTGGGCATGATGCTTAACCTCTTCGATTCTCAGTATCTTTGCAAATAAAAGTGGGACTGTTACTACCCAAACTCCAGAGAACTTGAAAGCATTTACATGAAACCACTTGGGAAATGCTATCCTGCAGGATTCCTCAGTCCTACTCCATGGAGCAGTAATACCCAAACCCTAGTCCTTTTTTTAAATTTTTTGGCCTTCAGAACTAAGGATTGAATCTAGGGTCTCACCCCTCCCTCTTAAAATTTTTCATATGTGGTCTCTTTGAATTGTACAGGCTGGCCTCTTTCCTTCAACCTGTGATCCTCTTGCCTTAGGCTCTGAAGTAGTTGGGATTACAGATGTATGCTACAGCACCCAGCCTGCTTGTTTTTTTTCTTTTCTCCCCCCACCCTTTCTGACAAGGTCTCACTATATAACCCAGGCTGGCGTGGATCTCTCAATCCTCCTGCTTCAGCCTCCTGAATACAGAGATTATGAGCATGTGCCTGGCTCAAGCCAGAGTCCTTTATTATCTCTTGACACTGGAGAAAAGTGGACAAAGCATATGGAATAAACAACCAGTGTGAAGAAGGAAGAGTGTTTGCCCAGATGTGCGTGGGTTTGTGCATAAGCATGGCCTTGGAGAATAAGAAGATACAGTAGATCAGCCCTCTCTGGGTTAAATCAATACCTTCCTATAAAGAGCAATCAATTTTCCAAATTCTGTTACTGTTGTTTTTCCTCTCACTCCTCCTCCTCCTCCTCCTCCTCCTCCTCCTCCTCTTTCTTTGTCTTCTCCTCTTTAACCTTCTCTTCTTTTGTAGTACTTAGGGGTTGAATCCAGGGTCTCACATATGTTAGGCAAGTGCTCTACCACTGACCTGAACCCCAAGCTTCTTTATTTTTTACTTTGAGACAAAGTCATGCTAAGTTGCACAGGCTGCCTCTGGCCTCCAATTTGTGATCCTCCTGCCTCACCCTCCCAAGTAGCTGGTATTATAGGCATAGGGCATAGCACCTGGCTGTTCTATTTGCTTATTCTGGACCACCACAAAAGGCAAGATAAACAGCAAAACTGTGTGTGTGTGTGTTGGGGGGAATTCTACAGATCATGAAATGTTGCCAAATGGAAAAGTTAAGTCAGTAACACTTTTGTTAGTTTTGAATGTCAAAGGAGACAACAGTAGGAAAAAAACCATACCATCAGTTTTATCATCAACTTGACCAAATACCTGAGAAAACAACTTGAAGGGAGGAAAGATTTATTTTAGTTCATGGTTTCAGTCTATCCTGGTAGGGAGGGTGTGGTGGAGCAGAACATCTCATACCAGGAAAACCAGGAAGCAGAGGGAGAATGCCTGTGCTAGTGGGCTTTCCTTTTTCCCCTTTTATTCAATCTGAGCCCCCTGGCTTACAGGATGGTGCTGTCCATATTTAGAGCAGGTCTTCCCCCTCCTCTCAGTTAATCCTCTTTGGAAAGCCCTTCACAGATACAGCTAGATGTGTGCTTTACTAATTCCTAGGTGCTTCTCAACCTAATCAAGTGGACAATCAAGATTAACCATCACACAGACTTAATAATAAAAGAAAACATCCAGTAAAGCCTATAGCCTAGGATGCTTGTTAGGTTTTTTTTTTTTTTTTTTTGATACTGCGGGTTGAACCCAGGGCCTCGCATGCTCTGCAAGTGCTGGACCAGTGAGCTGCACCCCCAGCCCATTTTTTTTACTTTTTGAGACAGGGTCTTGCTAAATTATGCAGACTTCCTTTGGTCTCAAATTTACAATCCTCCTGCCTCCGCCTCTGGAGCCACTGGGATTACAGGTGTGAGCCACCATGCTCAGCTGCTTGTTAGTATTTTATTAAATATTTTACTTCAAGTCTCAAAGAGGAATTAGGAAATTTTTATATTTCCATTTCACTTGTGGAGAAAAGACCTTCAGTTGTGGCACTGTGGCATCCGATCCCATCAGATCTCAGAAGCTAAGCAGGGTCAGACCTGGTTAGTACTTGGAAGGGAGACCATTTAGGGACACCAGGTGCTGTAGGCTTAGGAGAAGGACCTGGCAACCCACTCCCAAAGAACAATCAGCCATTGAAAACCCTATGGATAGCAGAGAAGTACTAACAGTAGTGTTTCACTTATTGTACATAGGGTCGCTATAAGTTGGATGCCAACTTGACAGCACGTAATAGCAGCAACAAAGTGGAGAAAAGTGTTAGCTGATGGCAGGCAGTGGGTTTCTCAGGGGTGTTTCCTGGTATTGAGTGACCTCAAGCTGTGAGTTCTATTCACCAAGCTACTGGGCAGGGATGTGAGTATGAAAGGAGAAAAGCCCATAGGGAGGAGAAACGTGCCCTAGGAAAACATACAATTTGAATGTTCCTTTCAGAGGGTCCTGCTGACATGTTCTATAGTGCTAAGGTTAGAGGTATCCACAATGTTGTCCTAGCTCTGAAGGGACCTAAAGAAGGGCATTATCTCTAAGGGAACCTGGTACAAAGTACATCACTACATACTGGTGAATGAAGAAACATGGTGCATGAATAATGCTTTATGTTGCCACCAAATTCAGTAATCAGAAATGAGATTGTGCTTCCTGCCTAATGGATGGAGATTCTCTTTGAATATACTTCATATCCTTTTCATAGATGACTGCAGTTTCATAGGTTATGCCTGTTGGGTAACAACTGTCTCAAGCCTGCTGCTTAGTTCTTGTAGACTCATTTTAGCTCTGGATAAAATCATCACTTTTGCCTTTCCTGATCTAGGGGACTTTCGTAGGCTTTCTTTGTCAAGGCAGAAAACCCTGAAGAATTAAAATCTAGGTAAGGTCGTTTTTTTTCTGCTTTGGGAATGAGTAGAAGGGAGGAGATGACATTTTGGGGGAAATGACTTATTAACTGCCCATTATATACAAGAGCTATAATGAGGGCTTCCTAATTTTGACAACAATGATTGTAAGGTGGACTGTATCATCCTCATGTTTGAAATATAGAAGTTGAGGCCTGGAACTTAAAGATCTTTTTTGAAATCCCAAAGCCAGAAAGTAGTTAGACTAAATTTTTCTTTTAATCCATATATATGTGGCCCTTTTGGCCATAGAGTTTGCTGCTGGCTGGGTGTGGTGGCCCATGCCTGTAATCCCAGCAACACAGGAGGCAAAGGCAGGAGGATTGTAGTTTCAAGACCAGAAGCAGCCTGCCTAATTTAGTGAGACTGTCTCATTAAAATTTAAAAAATGGGGTGAGGGTGCATCCCAGTCTAGAGCACTTTCAAAGTATGTGCAAGGCCCTAGGTTCAACCCTCAAGTACTGCAAAAAACTAAAACTAAAACTAAAACACTTGTCACATTTTACAGTGGCCAGAGGTTGTACCCCTGAATACAGGTAGGAGCTACCCCTAGGCTGAGGGATGTGCCTGGGCTGACTAGTTGTTGTTGTTAGGTGCCCTCGAGTCGGTATCCAACTCATAGCGACCCTCTGTACAACAGGGGAAACACTATTGTCAGTGCTTCTCTGATGTTCATAGGGCTTTCAATGGCAGATTGATTCCTGGGAGGGGGTTGCCAGGTCCTTCTCCCAAGCCTACAGCTTCTGGTGTTCCCAGGCGGTGTCCCATCCAGGTACTAACCAGGCCCGACCCTGCTTAGCTTCCGAGATCTGACGGGATCGGACGCCACAGGGCTACAGCTGCAGGCCTGGGCTGACTAGAGTCAGCCAGTAATTTGATAAATATCTTTATCATGAACTCAACCTGGGAGAAGAAACAATTTATCCCTGTGGTAAGAGCACAAGTCCAGGAATATGACATAGATGGGTTCAAAATATTTGGGGGGAGGGGCCAGATACCAACTCTGTTTATTTTTTGAGATAAGGACAAGTCAAATCTTATAAGAATGTGTAAGACACATCTTTCCGGGGTTCTATTTCTTTTATTTGTAAAACAGTGCTATTACTACCTCATAGAGGTGTTGTGTGGGTTAAATGTGGTATATAAAGCACTTGGCATGTTAATGTTCAATACAAATTGGCTGTAACTACTAATGATAAAATAGGCCTGCCCTTTTGCTAGCACGTAACTTCCTCACTGGACTGACAAAGTGTGGATTCTGTTTCTGCATCAATGATTCTGGGGGCCTGGCTGGAAGCCCAATCCAAAGGACAGAGACTGCAGACGTCCGGAGCAGGTGTCATCTCCCTCTCTGAAACCCTCTTCTCCACCCTTAGTCCCGCCAACGCCTACCTCGATTTGGAGAAGCTCTCGTAACGCGACTCCAGGTTAGCCATAACCCTCAGGAAGGCCGGCGGCCAGCGCCGGCAGTTTGGGAAGCTGCTGTAGTGTACAGCTCGTTGCCATGGCGACCAGCCCCCAGCGGTCCCCGCGGTGGGGGCGGGGCCAAGGTCGCGTCACGCCCCCAACCCAGGGCTCTTTCTCTGGAAGGCCAGGCAGTAAAGGTGGACTTAGATGCGGGGGGCGGGATGCTCCGAGAGCCGCTCACTGCAGCAGGTTGGACACTGGCTACAGAATTGAGGTAGGGGGATAAAGCAGGGCCATGTAGGAGAGCGGTGCGCTGAGAAGCTAGGGCCACTTTGCCTGCGGGAATTGTAGTTTCGTGTCCAGAAGTCTCAGTTGGACTGGCTGATGGCTGAGCAGGGGTGTACTGCATCTCCCGAAGTTCCCCACCTGCTCGCGGTGGTCCGCCTCTGGAGAGCTCTGCATTGTGGGATACGGAGTCCGAAACGTGGCGAGGCGTGGCCGTGTCCAAAATAGAGGTGCTGGGCTCGGACTCGGTTTCCCTGCGGCCCCGAGAGGCTCTCCGGCCATTGGCTGAGCAGGGCGGATCTGGTCGCACTTCTCCCCGCCCCCAGTGACACAATAGCAGCTCCCTCCAAGATGGCGGCGGCGACGGCGGACCCGGGAGCTGGGAGCCCTCAGGCTGGGGACTCCTCTGGCGGGGGCGCTGCGGGCGGGCTGCCGTCCCCCGGGGAGCAGGAGCTGAGTCGACGCCTTCAGCGCCTGTACCCCGCAGTCAACCAGCATGAAACGCCGCTGCCGCGCTCCTGGAGCCCCAAGGACAAGTACAACTACATCGGCCTCTCCCAGGGCAACCTCCGCGTCCACTACAAAGGTATCGGCCCGCGTGACCGCGGAGGGACAAGTCCAGAGCGCCTGCAGGGCGGCAGTGCTGCCCAGCTCCTGCCCCATCACGTTCCTTTTCCTGCTTGGGTGCTCCCGGTTAGGCCTTAGCTCCTGGGGAGGGTCCAGAGTGTTGGGGCTGGCCAGGCCAAGGATTGACTGCCTGCTTCGCTTTTCCCTGAGACGCCCGACGTGGAGGACTGCAACAGGTGGCCAAACCCAGTGCTAGGCTGGACTTTCCACTGTAGGGCCTCCTTGCTTGTCCTGGGCTGGCTTCAACTCCATCTGAGCCCTTTACTACAGCTTAGTTTCAGGAGTATCTGCAAAATGAGGTTTTACCATCCCCCACCACCTGTCCACCTGTCCAGTAGTCATCCCAGATTGGCTCTGGGGTTATATGCTAAAGTTGTTGTTGTCGTTGAGGGGGTGACTTCCATTTATGTCTATTCCTCCTTCTGGTCTCCTGGGTGAGCTGACTGGATTCTAGAGAGACTGCCAGCAGCAGTTGGTGTCTCTCACATGCACCTATGTTACCTGTACCCTTGTTTTGTTGTTACCGAGGACAGCGTCTCTGTTAGGGCTACTAGTCTCAAGAGGAGGTGAGCCAAAGGTGGGAGGTTTGTGTGTGTACTCAGGTGTCTAATTATTCCTTCGACTGTGTTAGGGCTCTCTCTAGCCAAGGAGGGGTGAAGTTGCTGTGGAGCAGAGAATGATGCTTCCATTTGCATTTCCTTCTGAAATTTCTTTGCGCTCTCCCATTAGGTCATGGCAAAAATCACAAAGATGCAGCCTCAGTGCGTGCCACCTACCCCATACCTGCTGCCTGTGGTATTTATTACTTTGAGGTGAAGATTGTCAGCAAAGGAAGAGATGGGTAAGCTCCTTGCTGTCACTGTCTTTCCTCCAACACTAAACTGTTTTCTGTGGTCAGAGTTTGAGGTCTCCTGCCTGACACTTGTGACCGGTGTGAGCTACTGAGCTGCTTAGGTCTGGGCTGCTTCCTTTGTCTCCTTTATGTGGACATGGCCTGGGCTAAGCAGTGGACTTTTTATTTTTTTTTATTTTTAAGACAAGTCCTCATTATGTAGCCCAGGATGGCCTTGAACTTGCTATGTAGTCCAGGCAGATCTCAAACTAGTGATCCTTCTAAGTAGTGGACCTAGCAGGTAGACACATTATGGGTAAAGCAAGGGCATTATGGGTAAAGCAAGGGACTTTCTTTCTTTCTTTCTTTCTTTTTTGCAGTGATGTAAATAGATCTGGGCCACAAGTAACAAGTTTACATTAACAATTCAGTGTCCAGAATGGGGTTTCCCCTACCAGTGTGTGGTGTTTGTCACTTCTTTCACACACAAGGTTTCTTTTTATTGGGATTTAGTTACATAGAGGCCCTAGCAGGCTTCAAAGAGATAGTAGAGTCTTTGCAGCATTCATAAAAGCTATAGTGGCCACTGCCATCTCGGGGTAAACAGCATATACATGGTCAGAATCAGGTGACCTTGCTACTCATAAACTTGTTTTTCAAACCAGGGACTTGAACACCAGTTGGACCAGCTTTAGAAAGATCCTCATTAAAGTCATCATTAGGGAGACTCCCTATTTTAGGGTGATCTAAGTAGAGAGAATGGAAGATCAACGAAAAAAAAAAAAAAGAGGACCCTCAAGTAGGTGGATTGATGTAGTGACTACAACTTAAACATATAAAAGATTGTGTCCATGGCAGTGTCAGGAGTGTTTTGTTCTTTTGTATTTCTTGTTGTTATTGTTAGGTGCTGTCAAGTTGGATCCGACTCAGTTGACCCTATGTACAACAGAACGAAACACTACATGGCACTCTGCCATGCCCGGCATTATGTCAGTGCTGCTCTCCTATTCATAGGGTTTTCAATGGCTGATTATTTCAGGAATGGGCTGCTAGGTCCTTCTCCTATTTTTGAAGTGCTGGAAATCAAACCCAGGGCCTCAGAGTGTACAGAGCAACACTCTACCAACTGAGCTAAACCTCAGCCCCTGCTATACTATAGCCCCTGCTATACTCTGCTGTAAGTCAGACTTGACTTGATAGCATCTAACAAAAACAAAGCAGACCCAGGACATCAGAGGGGTCATTTTTCATTCTCTTTTTCCTTATCCTCCCAATCTCTCTTTTTCCCCCGAGTGATTATGACAAAGGAACTGTTTAATCTATGAAATAACATGATTGTAACTGCCTTGGGAAAAAGCTATCCTTGTCACACTGTAGGTTTGGTGTTGAAAGTTTGCCAGCCTCACCAATGACTTTCATGCTGGCCTGAGTCTGTGTTTTGAGCATTATAGAATAGTTCTTCTCTGTTAGGGACTGTCCTTGTAGTGTGTGCCAATGCCTGATTAAGGGGTTGTGTTGGGGGCAGGACTGCCAGAATCAGAACCTTGCCTGCTTCCTCATCTGCACCATGAGGAGGTAGGCTAGCATCTAAGCTGCCTTTAACCCTAGAATTTGATGATTCTGAAATTCTAATTGTGGGAAGCTGTTGCATCTTCCCCTTTCATGCCCATCTAGTACATTTATAGGTAGGAGACTTGTATTTATTGGGGTACTTTAAAGCCTTAACTTTCCCTTTCCACTATCTGATAGAACCACCTAGATTTAATGTGCTTGAACTACTGTGAATGAGAATGACCTCTTAAAACAAACACCTCAAAAATAGTTATAATGTTGGCTAAGATGTTAGTGCTTGAATCTTAAATGCTAAAGACCCAAGGGAGGTTTCTTAAACTTGTAGGGAGGAAAACAGATCCTTTCTCTGTAGTCCTTTTTCATAGCTAATAGCTGAATTAGTGAGAGAGAAAAACTTTTCACAAGCAGGGTATTTAAATATAGAAGTTTGGATTCTTTTGACTGGCTTTTAACATTTCAGTTTTAAGTGGATCTTGCTGCAAGAGGCTCTGTGTCATGTTAGATTGTCTGACTGTAGGTGTTGCCTACAAGTCTAAAGAAAGGTGGGCATCATTTTCCAGCTTCTATTCTCAGCGTCTTTACATGTGGTAAATATAACTGTTGAGCTGATTTGGAAGTCTCAGTTTCATAAAGGTCCCAGGTCATATATGTCCACAGTAGCCTGCTTTGGTTGTCCACTGTCAGATGGTAAGCGTTGAGTCACCCCTCATGGCCATTTTATGGAATCTCTGAAAGTCTTCTCATGGCTGAGGTCTAGTCAGATGTTGTTTTGGTCCAAGTATTGTTTTGAGGAGGTCAATAGCAGTTATAGGGCAGGCAGACATTGACCAACTTGTTTTCTTTCTCATCACTGTTGGAGGTGTATTTCTGACTCTGGTTTTGTCCATGGCCCAAGCATTGACTGATTGTGTAGCTTTCCTGTATTGTTTCCTTTGAGCTTCACAGCATCTCTTGAAAATGGCTGGAGCAAATGATGATGTATCTGTTTTGTGGGTGAGCCATGAGTCCCTGAGATGTTTGGTGGCCTGTCCTGCCTTCACAGTTTAAGTTGTATAGTTGAATACCCTAATTTTTCAGATATCCTTGCTTGATCCCAAACACATGTGTCTGTGCTACTGTCACTTCTACCCATTGTGGCTCTGTTGCTTTCTGGGTCAGAGTGAAGGAACATCCTGTTGAGTTCTTAAAAGTTTGTAGTGTTAAGGGACAGAGCTAAAAGGTGTTTGTTGCTAACTAGGACTAGAAAAGTGTGACATGCTGTGTGCTTGGCTTGGTTGGCTTTTCCATTGAATCTGTAAATTTTTTTTTTTCTGTAGATTTAGGTGTATCTTCTTTGTAGAAGGTGTTTATGAATCCAGTTTTTAGTGTTATGTTTCTCCAGAAATGCCTTTGTAGAATACCACTCTAAGCTAGTCTGATCAGAAGCTTTAATTTCAAGGGTTTATAGAATATTTATTCATCCCTACTGGGTTCCAGGCCCTGTGCCAGGTGTAGAAGAACAGATGTAAAACCAGCGCAGGGAGCTTGTGGCCTTCTCAGTAGAGAGAGGACTGAAAGGCTCTTTGCGAGAGGAGGCAAAGTCTGGATACAGTTGTGAGTGATGAGTAGGAGTTTCCCAGCAGGTGGGATCTGTGGACCTGTGCGTCTGATGGATAACTAGCTCCATGTCAGGGTGCTGGGCTTTTGGGGCTCTGTCCACATATGAGGGAGAGCTATGGAGAGGGAAGGGCTTGGCACAACTGATTGCCCTCAGCTGCATTTTGCCGAGTCACCAGAGCTGTGAACCCCAGCAGCAGGTCTGGTGGGGTGAAGAGACATTTGAGCCCTGCAGTGGTGGTAGGAAATAAGGGGCATCTGGGTTGATCTTTCTAGGAAGCCAAGTAGGCCCTGAAGCTGAGGGTCCCTAGAGGAGGAGTAGCTTCTTCAGGCAGAGTTTATGGACCGGTGGGTGTCCCCAGCTCTGAGTGATGACACATGGAGGGTGTGGTGGCCTGGCTAACAGATGGTCCAGTGTGGCCCTCAAAATAGACTGTAACATCATCCCAGTGGCAGAGGCCTCCTGACATGTGATGGGTAGCTCTACCCAAGAACAGCAAGCCTGGGCTAGAGTACTGCATGCTGTGGGGAGGGGTGAAGATGTCCTCTGCAGCTAGGGACCTGGGCAGGGATCTGTGGCCACAGCCAACCAACTCTCACTTGCTCCTGCTGCTGATTTCCTTTGGTCAGGCAGCAGTGTACCCATCCAATCATGCTACACAGCAAGATGAGCACATGTTTTTGTCCCAGGCCTGGGCCCCAGGAGCACAGGCATGAGGCCTGTGTAGAGAGGAGAGAGATACACCCCTGTGCACCTCCTCCCTGGGGATGTAGAAAGGGTCAGCTCATAGTGTGTGCCCTATGTAGTGTGGCCCAGAGGATAGACTTCCTTCTGTACCTTCTAGTTGGGGGAAGCGTCATAGAAGATTTGGTGATGCAGAATGGCGAGAGGAGTTAGCGTGTTCCAGGTGAACAAAGTGAAAAGCAGATTCTTTGAGCAGAAGACACATTGCATAAAAAGACGTGGACACAAAGCTGGACCTTGTAGCCCACCTGTGGTCCTACCTCTTCAGGAGGCAGGAGGATCACTTAAGCGTAGGAATTCAAGGGCATCCTGGGCAAAATAGTGAGACCCTGTCTCAAAACAAGATGTAAATACAGGATGTGGGCACAGGGCACGAGGTAGGCAGGAGCCAGATCAAAAACCCCTTAGTACTATAGCCAAAGAGTGTGGACTTTGTCCTGAAGGCAATAGCAGTGTGTGGGGACTCTGGCTGGTCTGGTTCATTAGTCCCTTCTGCCTGAGAGCCCTGTCCAGTGTGGGCTAGGACCTTCAAGTACTTGGCTTCAGGCATGGTTCTCTTCTTTTTTTGTTTTATAGTGCTGGGGATTGAACCCAGGGCCATGTACATGCTAGACAAGTGCCCTACCACTGAGCTTGGTCCCCAGCCCCAGGCATGATTTTCTCCCAGCAGTTGTCTTTTCCCTCTCTGGGCAGGCTTTTCTCCCATGTGGTAAGGTAAAATGCAGGGGAGGCATGCTGAAGACTGGTAGCCAGGGAGGCTTTGCAGAGGTGAAGTGATTTTCTTGTGCTAGAGCTCTCTGGTAGTTTGTTTTTGCCAACTCCTACCTGAAAAACAATACCATCCTATGTTTTATAGCCAACCATTTCTCTCTTGTGAATCAGGATCACCCAAAGTTATTTTCCATGGGGACTTAAAGAGCTACTCAATTATTATCTCACCTGTCACCTTCCTGGTCTGGACAGCTACTGAGCTGAGGCCTTTCCTGGCTACATACAGCCTATAGCTGGTGCCCCACCAGGTCTTCCCTCTCATTCTACTCTCTGTGCCTGGTATAATGTCATTGAGAAGTTCAGTGCTTATCTGCAGACTGGCAAACATCTTGTCCTGCCTGCCCTGAGAAGTAGGTGCTGTCCTTGCCTAAGGCAGGTACACCTGGTGGTTGAGGCCTTTTCTCCCTGGTCTCTTTCTGGAGCTAGTGGCCTCACAGGTGGCTGCTGAGCTTTGGGCTTCATCTTTTCTCAGGTGACTGTTGTGCTGTTTCTGGAGGAATGGATTGTTTGGGCTCTGGAGCCTCTTGGGGTGTTGTATGGCTTACCCATGTTGAGAATTAAAACTCTGATCTAGTTTGGGCACCCTGGGGTTTAGCTGTAGCATAGGATGAGAGGCCAAAAGTCCACTTCTCTGCTGGGGTCTCCCTACGCACTGTAGTTTGCCAGCCAGGCTCCAAGTGTAATCTGAGAGTGGGGAGTATGACTGGTTCTTTATAACTGAGACTTTTCTTGGTCAAATATCAGCCTCTAGAGAAATTCTTAGGAGAAATTCCTAGAATCCTTTCCCTGCTTTACCCTCATTGTTTCTTCATTCTCTGGAATGTTTGGTCTTCTCCCTAATGGGTCAGCACACAGGGAGATTCCCTGTTAAAAGGGAAGCTAGGACTCATGCTGGAGCACAGTGGAGGAACTTAGCAGCTCTAGGTGAAGCCACCATGTGTCATTCCTATTCTTGGGCCACTGGAAGGGAATTAAGGGTCTTGGAGCAGGTCTGTGTGGTCAGGGGTCAAATTGGAAAGAGGAGACTCATGACCAAGAGAAAGAGGAATATCTGTATCTGAATGCAAACATGTCCCTCTGCCTCTCCAGAAATTCTCTTCATAATCCACTTTAAAGGTTTTTATAGCTCCAGGATCATCAGCATTGTTTTATTGTGACTGAAATGTGAAGTTGTGGCCATTTTGCAAGAAACAAGGCTTGAGGATTTGGTGATGGAGCAGAGTCCATCTGTCACCAAGTGGCTAGACAAGATGCCCTGGACTGTGTAGGGATGTTGGGGAGGAACTGAGCAAGTCCTTCGCACCCATGTTCCATCTCTCTTACTGACTTAGAGATGGCTTTAGAGTTCAGGCAAGTTTAGTTTAGATGAGGGATAGCAAATATCAGGGCTCAGATACCCCCCTAGACTCTTGGCTTCTGTGGCAAACATTACTGATTGATAACAGCACTCATTCTTCTCCAGACAAAGCCCCAGAATTTTTCTCAGTGCTCAGCCCACCAGGCAGCCGTAAAGTTTTTTGTCACACTTTTATCTGGAGATGAAATCTACCAGCCCTCAAGGTGGAGGTGGCTTGGAAGATGAGAAGTGAGCAGAGAGGGTGGTTGTGTCCAGATGGTGTGGTCTGAGAGCCCAGCTCTTCTACAGGACAATGGCAAAGTGGAGCTGAACCAAGAGGAAAGAAGTACAGGGGTTGGTTTGCTGAATAGAACTTGTTACAACCCCTTTTACGAAGCCATAGGTCTGAAGTTGGCATGTGATATTTTTTATAGAATGCTGTTTTCATAACAACTATTGAGCCAGAACTTTATCAGTAGTTATATTTGCTTGCTTGCTTGCTTTATTTATTTATTTATTTATTTATTTATTTATTTTACTTAGGGATTGACCCCGTGGCTTTGCACATGCTAGGTAAGCACTGTCCCACTGAGATGTACTCCCAGGCCCTTTATTGTTTTTTTTTTTTTTTTTAAATTTTGAGACAGGGTCTTCCTAAATTGTGCAGGCTGCCTCTGGCCTTGAACTTGTGACCCTCCTGCCTCAGCCTCCAAGTTGTTGGGATTAGAGGAGTGCACCACAGCAATTAGCTGGCTGGCTAGCTGGCTTTCTTTTCTTTCTTTCTTTTTTGTGGTATTAAGGATTAACCACAGGGCTTTGTGCATCTTTGGCCACCACTCTTCACTGAGCTACACCCCAACCCTTAGATAGTTGGGGTTTTTTTTGTTTTTATTTTTATCTTTTAACTATAAAAGAACACTTAGGATCTTCCAACATGTAGCGTAGTATACATTTTAAAAATACAGTTGAGCAACAGTGGTGTGCCTGTTGTCTCAGTTACTTTGAGAGGCAGAGGAGGCAGGAAGATCATTTGAGCTTAGGAGTTTGAGACCAGCCTGGGCAACATGGCAAGACCCTGTCTCAAGGAAAAAAATATAGGCAGCAGAGGGACAGATAGATGCAGATTTATATATATATTTACTTATTTTTTTCTAATACCTTTTTGTCCTTTATTCACCTTCCTTTCAGTTTACTGCCCACCATCCCAACCTCTGCAACCAGAAATCATGGCAAGACTTAAATAGCAGGTTTAAATAAATGCAGATTTATTGCTATTATGTACATTTCAACAGTAGAGGCAAGTCCAGAAAATAAACCATTTTAGATATTTCAAGCAGAAAGGGGTTTTTCCTTGGATTTCATTTGTTCATTTGTTTGAGGTAGGATCTTACTGTGTAGCCCAGGCTGGCCTCAAACTTGCAATCCTCCTGCTTCCTGAATGCTGGGATTACAGGTGTGTGCCACCATGCCCAGCTCTTACAGAGTCATTGGGACTGCAAGTTCCATGTAATTGTGGTCTGGGTTACTTAAATAAGATCCCTAGTTGAAATTAATGAATGATGCTAGATGAAGCGTTTACAAACCTGCAAACTCAAGACCAACTTCTGGGTGAACACCTGTAACTACTAGAGAGTTAAAGGTAATGTCTGAGTAGCTAAGGGCATTGTTCATATCCACAAACAGCTGTGTTCCAGCCCTGTAATTACTCAGTGCTACAGATATACAGGTTAGGGCCTAGAGTCTACTAGACGTAGGCCCTAGTGGATGCCTTCTCACATTAAGCTGGGGCGCCAGGTGGCTACACCCTTGGGTTAAGGGCAGTGCATTTGGTTTCTGAATGTGGCACACTCTGGAAAGTCAAGGTTTAGCACTTGAGGCTGTCTGCCCTTTAGAGAAAGAGCCCAGAACCCAGCTTGTAAGTAATGTAGGACCCACCCATGGTGGCTGTGGGCTGTTCTGCTGCTTCCTGTCTGTTGGGCTCTCTGGTTGTTTTCTTTTGTTGTTTGTTTTTTGTTAAAAAAAATTTTTTTTTCTGTATTGGATGTTGAACACAGGTTGTACTTGCTAGGCAGGCACTCCACCACTGAGATGCAGCATTACCTCCTGCCTTTTATTTTTTATTTTGAGACAGGATCTCACTAAGTTGTGTAGGCTGCCTCTGGCCTCAAGCTTGTGATCCTCTCACCTTAGCCTCCTGAGTATCCGGGATTACAAACATAGGCCACAGCGCCTGGTGTTCTGGGTGCTTTGATAATGGCAGTGGGTGCACAAGAGTCTCCTGACCGTGCTCAGAGTCACTTTTCTCCATGTGAGCATATGCTGACTCAGTGCCCCTTTGCCTTCTCGTGTGTTCTTCCCTGAATAGTGCTGGTGCCTGGTCCACTGATCTCTGTCATGCTCCTCCTTTTAGTGGGTGGCTGCATGGCTTCCTGGGAGTGGGGTCTGAGGAGTGGAGTTGGTTGCTGGAGGAGCAGCTTGCACACAGTAGCCAGTGTTATGGTGGTCTGTAACTCTAAGTGGGTCCATCAGACTATGAAGTAAAATTCCTAATTCTAAATATTAGTCCTCCTTTCAGACCTAAATGTCAGTAGGTGTTTTTCCTGAATGGTCCCCCAGGGACCATTTTGTGGCCACTGTCCCAGAGTCCTCTCTGTTGTAGAGGCTGTTGATTTCTTTTATCTGGGGCAAGTTCTGATAGGAACTAGATTGCCAGCTTCCTGAGCTGTGGCTGAGGTGTTAGATGTCAAGATGAAACTGTCAGGTAAGATTCCCGGAACTCCTTGGAGGTTTGGAGTAGGGATGTAGTGGTGACTGGCTGTTCATCTGAGAGGGTGGGCAGCAGAGCTCAGACCTTCCCACAGCTCCAGGAGCCATCTCAGCCCTGAAGCTGAGGTCCTTGTCTCTTTTGTCTCCTCTTCATCACTTCCTACCAGAGCTCTGTGCGCCTAGAGACATCCTATTAATGGAGCTTAAATTAAAAATATTCAAGTTCCGTAGCTGCTGGTTCATATGTCTTATGCAGTCATTATTAAAGGTGCCTGTGGGTTTGCCACCCTATAAAATCATAAAATTCATTCTCCCTTTAAGAAGAAATTGATAAAAAATAAAATGTGCTGGGTTCGTGTTCTTTCCTCTTCTTGTTTGCTCTGTACTAACAGAGAGAGACTTCTTATTTCTGGCCCTGACGTGAGGCCAAAGAACAGAATGCTCTCATGCTTTCCATTGAGCTCTGTGCCAGGGCCCTACTTGTCTTATCAGAAGAAGCCAGATGAGGCTCATGCTGACATGCATAGCCATACGGTGTGACTCTGTGAGTATGATAAAATATCTATAACCTAAAATGTGCAGTTTTATCCCTTTTAAATAGACAGTCCAGTGGCATTAATTACATTCATGGAGTTGTGCAACAATCACCACTATTTCTGAGACTTTTCCATCACCCAAACCAGAAACTTTGTATCCATTAAGCAACAAGTCTATTTTCTCCTCTCAGCCATTGATTAATTTATTTTCTGTGTCTAAATTTGCCTATATAAATGGAATCCTACAATATTGGTCCTTTTGTTTTTGATGTTTTCAAAGTTTTTTTTGAATGTTGTGGCCTGTTTCAGAGCTTCATTCCTTTTTATGGATGAATATATTCATATATACATACGTACTTATATACATATATGTGTGTACTCACATACCACGTTTTGTTTATTCACCTGTTGATGAACACTTGGGTTCATTTTGATTTGCATTTCCTCGTAACTACTGATGTTGAACATCTTTTCATGTGTTGATTATATTCATGTATCTTTTTTGAAGAAATGTCTATCCAAGTCCTTTGCCTAGTTTGTAAATTGAGTTGCCTTTTTGTTCTTGAGTTATAGGGATTCTTTAATATTTTAAATCTCAGACCCTTTTCAGGCATATGATTTGCAGATATTTTCACCTATTCCACTGGATGTGTTTTTGCTTGATGACATCCTTTGATGCTCAAAAGTTTTCATATCAATTATGTTTGATTTATCTGTGTTTTTCTTTTGTTCATGCTTTTTAAAATTAAAACATTTTTTATTAATTTTAATTATTTACTTACTTTGTGGAACTGAGGATGCTGAACCCAGGGTCTCACACATACTTTGCAAGCACTCTACCACTGAGCTGCACCTCCTAGCCACTGTTTTATTTTTTATTTTGAGACAGATGCTCACTAATTTATACAGGCTACCTCTTGTCTTGAGCTTGTGATCCTCCTGCCTCTGCCTTCCAAGTTGCTGGGATTACAGGCCTGTGCCACTACACCTAGTGGGCATTTTTCATTTTTGAGTCAGGTCACGCTAAGTTATGCAGGCTGCCTCTGAACTCGCACTCATGATCCACCTACCTCTGTCTCTGGACTTGCTGAGATTACAAGTGTGTGCCACTGTGCCCAGCTTTAGTTTTAAATTTTTTATCTTGAGACAGGGCCTTGCTAAGTTGTGTGGGCTGCTTCTGGCCTTGAACCTGTGATCCTCCTGCCTCTGCCTCTTGAGCTGCTGGGATTACAGGCATGTGCCACTATGCCTGGCCTTTTGATTGGTTTTCTTATGTTGAACCACTCTTGCCTTTCTGGGATAAATTACACTTGGTCATGGTATATGATAAATCCTTTTAGTAAGTTAGATTTGGTTTGCTACTGTTTTGTAGAGTTTTGCATCTATGTTCATAAGCTATAATGGTCTGCAATTTCCTTTACTTTTATGTCTTCTTGGTGAGTTTTTTTTGTGGTTCATGAAATTGAACTCAGGGCTTTAAGCATGTTTGGCAAGTACTATACCACAGAGCTACGTCCCCATCCCCTCCTTGGTGACTTTTTTTTTTGAGCCTTCGTCTCATTGTATAACCCAGACTGGCCTCAAATTTGTAGCCCTCCTGTCTTAGCCACTCTAGTGGTAGGAATACAAGTGTGTGCTTTGGTGACTTTTTGATTGCTCTTCCAAGTTCTGCCTCATCTTGGGTTTGCATCTGGATATGACACATTTGCCATAGCACACAGACGTTATTGACATTATTCTGCCAAAAATTGAAGTCTCTAGGTCAGAACTGGGAAGGAACTTGGGAGCTCTTTGGTCTAAACCTATCATCTTCTGATAGGGAACCCAAGATGTGGGTTGCAGTCTGAGACCCATGGTCCTTCATTAGGCTACAGTGCATCAGACCAGCCTTTCAGAGTTGCGGGTGAAGTCCCTTGAGCCCTGCTGTGGCATAGTCCTCTCACTTTAAAACTCTTCAGATGCTTCCCTTCCAGAGGCAAGAAGAGAACACTAGACTTGCTGCCACAGGAATCCTCCTGTGTGGGCTGCTCCAAGCCCTTTCTCAGGGCTGGTGGGAGAGAACAGTAAAGGAGTAGTCTTCCCACTCTAACCTTGTACACATCTGGAGGGTATGAGAGTCCAGTGGCCCTGGTTTCTAAGGTGCTGTCCTCTGGCCACCACCAAGGCTGCCTGGGTCACGGAAGACTCTTTAGTCAGTTGGAGCTGGGTGTTTGATTGTAGCAGGGTCTCCTGAAAGTGTGCTCTAGACTGTGCTTGGGACCACAAGGTGCCATGTGAGCCTGAGTCCCAACTCCACTGCTCAGCAGGGATTTTGACTGCTTCCGCTATTTCTTCCAAAGCAACCTCTGCCCTCCTGTCAAGGAACAGGAAGCTGATGTACTGAGGAGCCGACCATGAAAGCCAAGTTCCCCAGTGTGTCCTCTATCTCCAAAATGTGGCCCTGGGATGTCCTAGAGAATCAGATGGATGCAGCTGGCTCCTAAAAGTGATTTTTCTATGATTATAAGAGTAATTCTGGGTTAGGCCTGGTGGCACACACCTGTAACCTCAAATCCCAACATTTAAGAGGCAGAGGCAGGGAAATTATGAGTTCAAGGCCAGCCTGGGCTACATAGTGGGAACTATTGCACAAAAACAAGAAAACAAACAAAAACCTCAAACTAAGTGCTGTGGCACAAGCTTTAATTCCCACTACTCGGGAGGCTGAGACAGGAGGATCTCAAGTTCAAGGCAGAGGCCAGACTATGCAACACCCTGTCTCAAAATGAAAAATTAAAAAATGGGGGTTGGAGATGCAGGTCAGTGGTAGAGTACTTACCTAGCATGCATGAGGCCCTGGCTTTAACCCCCTCAATACTGAAATAAAAATTAATTTGTATTAATTGTAGAAAATCTGGGAAACTCCAGGAAAAAAAGAAGCATCCAAGCTGCAAGTGTGTTTGGACCTGTCCATGTGACCATGGGTTTCAAAGATTGCTGCTTATGTAGCAGAGGAGGCAGAGGTGGTTGGTTGGCAGCCTGAGCCCCAGGAGCTGCTACTCCATTCTCAAGGCCCCATTTGGGAGGGCCCCAGTGTGACTCCTGCTGCCTGTGTGTTCGTAGTGGGAGGTTTTGGGTGGACTTGGCTGAGTAGTCAACCACCTGCTTTGGGTGTGTTCAGCTGAGGGTTTTGCTGCCCACTTGTAGGTGTGGCCACCCCTCCTCAAAGTCATAGTCTGGTTGATCTCCACTTAGCTTGGCCTAGGCCATGCCCACTTGCTGCTTTCTTCTCTCTGGAGCCACGTAGGGGACAGAGTGATTCTTCTTGTAGCCCCAGCTTACACTGTGGTTTTGGTAGAGAAGGGTAGGAAGTGAGAATCTAGAGGCCAACTCATAGTCTGACTGCCATAAAGAGCTTGTCTGTTGTCCTTTATACTTCTGGGTATTTGCCTGTTTGACAAATGGTATTTCCTCTCCATTTTGCTGCCATATAGAAGAAATAAGTCAGACAGGTTTACCTTACTGTCAGTTGTGTTGGAGGTTAAATAACTCCCCCTCAGGCATCCTCAGATGTATTCTGCTACCTGAAAAGAAAGCCTGATGGAAAAGTGAAGTGTTGCTGCTCCATCCACTCTGTCACCTGCTTGGGGAGTGGGAGCCTTTCCTGCCTCCCTCCTTCTCAGGTGTTCTTAGCATAGCCTGGCCCTTTACCAACAAGGAAGCAAGTGTTCACCTCCTTTTTCCTTGGCAATCCGAAGTAAACAGACATTTGTTTTTAGATTGCCCAAGATCAGGCCTTCGAGATTGGCCTACTTTACCAGATTCTGCTGCTGGAAGAGCCTTTAGTCTATGACTTAGTGGACAGAGTGGGATCTTATACACAGTCACCCACCATTTGCCCTCCCTGGGTGCCAGCCCAGCTGCTTCTTTGAGTCCAGTGAGTGGCTGCACTGAGGCCTCTGCTGACTCATGGTAGTAGCTGAAGGAGCAGGCCTGAGAGATCAAGTGTTTTCCCCTTGGGCCCATGGTGAGCTCAGGGGCAGAGGGAGTGTCCAGTCAATTTGGTCCATGCAGGTATGTTTTTTGTTCAGGTGTTTGTGCATAGTGTTAGTGCCAGACCTGGAACAGAGCTGGGGAATGGCTACTACTGACTCTGGTTGAACACTTAGACTCCAAAATTTCCAAATAGGTGTCAGAGAATCGACATTGCTTTAGTGACAGGTTGTGCTGGTCAGTTTCCTGGGCTTCTCAAGTCCCTTCTCTACCCGATTAAGTCCACTGTGTTCAAAAAAGTGGTTGGCTTTCTCCACATCATTCTGCCCCTACTGTTTCTGCCCTTGTCCAGCCCCTGTCATCTTCTATTGGGATGACTTTGGTAGTGTCCAGTTTTGTTCCTTCAGTCCTTGTCCCACATATCAGCTGTTTGATCACCTATGCCCTTGCTACATCCCTTCTCTGGCTTCCCATTGACCTCCTGTGAAGTTCATACTCCTTAAGCTACCACGCAAGCTGTGTGTGTACTGCTCTTAGGTCTGCCCAGGCTGAGCCCCAGCCACACTGAACTTCTCTCATTGCTCCTCCATGTGGCTCCTTTCCTGCCTCTATATAGAGCCTTTGCACATTCAGCTGCTTCTCGGCACATTCTCTTCTTTTGTCCTCTCATTTCCTTTACCAGGTCTTAGCTCAGCTTTCACTTCCTCAGAGGCTCCCCTTCTTTGAGTCCTTGCCCCTTGGCTGTCTAGCTCACTCCTCCCTGACTTGACACTGGCAGAACTGAGTCTGGGTCCCCCCCTCCTCCATCTCCCCAGGCCAGTACTGGCACAGGAGATCTTTGTGAAAGGAATGAATGACCCCAGGGTCTCTAAAGAGAATTTTATCATGCTTAATTTTACTAAATTATTCAACTTTAGCAAGGATCCAGCAGCTTCTAAAAGCTAGGTCATTTTCAAATGCCTCTAGAGATCACCAGAGTAGAGGTAGTGTGACTCAGTTTCCTAAAGTTGTAATTCTGGTGCCTTAGATACAAAGATACTATAGTATGTGTCCAGAAGAATATGTTTGGGTTTGGGCTTTTTATTATGCCCTTTCCTTATTGTCTTATTCTTTGCAGCCTAAAGGATATGACTAGTATCTCATTGTGGTTTTGATTTGCATTTCCCTAATGATTAGTCAAGCATTTTTTTGTGTGCTTATTGGCCATTTGTGTTCTTTCTTTAGAGAAATATCTATGCAAACCCTTTTTTTTTTTTAAATTTGGCTGCTGTGGGGGGGGGGGGGTTGAGTCTTACTACCTATAAGGTGTTTTTGTTGTTTTTTGAAACAGGCTTTATTGTGTTGAGGTAGTTTCCCTTTATCCTTTGTTGAGTGTAATCTATGTTATTTAAAAAAATTTTTTTTGTTGAGATGTCATATATTTTTTTCTTTTTCTTTTTCTTTTTTTGTTTGATTTGAGACAAAGTCCTGCTTTGTAGCATAGGCTGGCCTCAAGCATACAGTCCTCCTGCCTCAGCCCGTCAAGTGCTGAGATTATTGGTCTGTGCTGCCACACCCAACTGAGATGTAATTGTAACATTCCATGTACTTCAGCCCATTTAAAACGTATAGTTTAGGGCTGGGGATGTAACTTAGCATTAGAATCCTTGCCTAGCATGCACAGGACCTGAGTTCAATTTCTACCATTGCCTTCTGCCCACAAAAAAGTACAGTTCATGTTTTTCTGTTTGTCTGTCTGTTTGTTTTAAATGTATTCCAAGGGTCCTTATAGCTCTTTCACCTGCTTTTTATCTTAGCCTGGTTGGATAATAGTTTTCAAGTATATGAAGACTGGCTGGAAGGTAGGAACCTATATGTTTTTGTAGTTTTAGAGTCTCCTGCTTCAAAAGTCTTAGTGTTACATAGTATTTGAAAAGTGGGGACCTACTCCCCTTGGATCCTGATTCAGCTCTAACCTCACTTGTATATGCCATTTGGGCTTCTGTGGAACTCCTCCCTGTGTCATTGGTATCCAGAGGTGACATGGTGCCCAAGTATGGGTGGGTGTTGGCTTCTTCTGGCTGCTCTAACCTTAGCTCATCTTCTCAGGTCATACAGGGGTTTATACAGAGGAACCTAGGTCATCTGTCAGGAAACACCATTCTGGGGGAGCAGAGAATCTATAGGAAGGTATTGAAGACTAGCTTTTTCAAGTAGAAGATGCTTCTCCTGTGGGGAAGCCTAAGCAACTTGTTTTTGTGGTATTGAGGATCAGACTGAGGGCCTCACACTTGCTAGATAAGCTCTATCTCACTAATGTGCACCCCAAACCCCTCAGCAACTTGTGTTTTGAGCACAGTTGCATGAGTGGTTCCCCATTCCCATGGAACATTGCAGAATCAGAGGTCTGTTGTTGGTAGCCAAACATAACTTCCTGGGTGGCAGTCTGTCCTATCTGTAGTAGCTTTAAGCAGTACAGGGAGATCCAAGAAGCACATATGCTCCAAACACAAGCCCCCACCTTAATGTCAGGAAATTTGTATCCCCAGAGTGGGACCATATGTGATGTGGTACAGAGGCCCAGTCTCCTTTCAACAGGGGCAGGATGAGTGGCTGGCTTTCAAGTCAGGGAAACCCCTGGCTATGTTGCCCTTGTGCATGTTGGACCCATGACTACAGGAAAGTTGAGGTTGTCTGCTGCTTGGTCAGCTGAGACATTGAGGGAATGGAGACCAGCTTTTGACACCCTTTACCATATAAAGGCAGGAAGTTGATTATTTGGGCTGCTGTTTTTCCGAGAAAATGTACAAGCTTTAATCTAATGGGAATTTTGCCAATGGACTCACGCAACTGTTCTCGATGGTGTTAGAAGCTGGCCTATTTTGACAGGTAGTTTTTGTGTTTCTGGAAAGGGCTGAGCTGTTCTGTTTAGCTACAGGCCATATTTTTGACCTCTAAGGATCCAACTGTGTCCAAATGCTGCTTAAAAAAAAGAGGAAGACAAGTTTTCTTTGAGCCATGGACTGCTTTCAAATGCTGTTCTGTTCCTTTTCCTTTTTCCCTCCTTTTCTCTAAGCCCTGTGGGCCAGATTATCAGGGCAGTGTGTTGGTCTCTGTCTTTTCTTGGTCCCTTCCCAGTATAATGGCCATTGCTGATTTCAGAGGAAGTGTGAATGGCTCAGAACCTTCTGTTCCTGCCTTGTATTCTATTTCAGTGGTAGAGGCTGGTCACCCCAGATCCACTGGAACAGCCAACTAGAGAAAGACAAAGGGACATTTACTGCAAATGAGGGACTGGCAGGGCCAGGGACATCATAGTATGGGTACCTCGGTGGGGAGATGTTAGGAAACAGAGTGTATAGGTGAGGTGCATGGAGAATACTAGAGAAGGAAAAAATAGTCCAAGATGGGGAGATGTTATGTGGCAAGGTTCTTTGTAAAATTACAGTGGAGACAATCAGAATGTGAATGTAGACCCACTTGGAAATAGACAAGGCAACCCTATGTAGTTATTTAAAACTTGTTTTCATTGTGATAAAATAGACTTAACATAGAATTTGCCATTTTAACCATTTTGAGTATATGGTTCAATGGCATTAAGTGCACTGATGTTACTATGCAAACATAACGTTATATGTCAGCCTCTTTGGATGGTGGTGTAAGTATTCTGAGCACCACAGCTACTTGTTGGTATTTATATGCGGTTATAATCAGGCATCATGTATGGGTTTCTACTGTTTTATTCTTGGAAGGTGGTATGTTTTATTTTTAAGTCCTTGTTGTTGTTGTTAGGTGCCGTTGAGTCGGCTCCAACTCATAGCAACTGTCATAGGGTTTTCAGTGGCTGATTGTTTCGAGAGTGGATTGCTACGTCCTTCTCTCCTTATGTCCTTAAGAAATACTTATTTATTTATACTCCTCAAATATTTAGAATAAAAACAAAATTTAGAATAAAAACAAAAAGGAATTCCTTTTTGATGTGCCTTCTCTTATGAGTGCCATTAAGACGTCTTTGAGAGTTGTCATAGCATGGGCAACATAGCAAGACATAGCATGTCTTGTCATGGGTGACTTAGTTATTTAGGCACCTGGGGTGGGAGACTTGGTGGAGGGATCTTGGGAGCTCAGATCTTACCACCTCCCAGCTTTGCATGGTCAAGGAGGCCAGCCATAAATGCACAGGGTGAGGACAATGTGTTTTGAGACACCCAGAGAAGAAGCTCTTTGTGAGGGGTCTTGGCAATCCAGTACAGATCCAGCCAGGCTATACTTTCTCCATGTCCTGGTGTTTGCTGCAGAGTAGATTTGCCCTTACATTCCTCTGCCAGTTACTACCTAGGATTGAGCTATTTACTTTAGGTACTTCTTAGGAATAGATTCTGCTGCCTTAGCTGGAGCCAAAAAGTCAGGGGACTGGAAGCCATGACTTCAGTATACTTTATTCTGAAGCTAAGGCCTAAGGTCATGGTTATACATTCTACCTCCTGTTTCTCCAGCTGCAAGGGTATTAAGGTGCTTTCCATTAGAAATTGAAATGTAAAGGTTCTCCAAGAGCCTCTAGTATGTTGAATGAGTCTCCATTCACTGCTTTACTGTTTTTCTTTTATCAAGAAATATTTGAGAAGGAAGATGCATAATCATTTGATAACCAAATATTTTGTATGTGCATGTGCTTTTTTGAAGGTACATGGGAATAGGACTCTCAGCTCAAGGTGTCAACATGAACAGACTTCCTGGTGAGTCACTGTTTAAAAGAACAGTTGTTCTGTTCTACTGACCTGTCCTGATCCATTAGAGTCATGGCAGCAGCTGAAAGGCTGGGGAGGACTTTGTTTGCAGGGTGCCTGTCTCAAGCCAGGCCATTGGATGGAGGATCCTGAAAGATGGCCTTTGGGCTGGGATGGTGTGGGCTTCCATTCCAAAAATTAATTGATGAGTGATTGTTGGTCATGGAATTTGAACTGTTTGCAGTCAAAACCAGGTGACCTGAGCTTGCTCCCATTGGGGATACGCCTCAGTAGCCCTTACTCTCATTGGCCTTTGCTGACCAGCCTGGGACTCATGCATGTACTGGGAGGCACATTGTGCCAAGCTTGGCTCCTTTGTTACTTCATCATATTAAAGAGCAAAGTCTTTAAGTGGCTTCCTACGTGGAACATGGTTGAGGTTATTTCTGAATAAATAGATGTAGTTAAGATGTCAGAGTTTATGGCCCTGGGTTGGCAGCAGTCTCGGATTAGTGGCACTGCAGATAGTCCTACCAGCCTAGTACCCTTTCAGCCATCTCGTGGCTCATGCCCAGTCCTGGCCTGGGCACAGTTAAGGAGACAGAAGCCTCCTCCATGAGCTGATAGGTTCTAGGAGATGGTCCTTTTATCCTCAAATGGCAAAAATGACATGATGTAAACTGCCCTGACATCACCTGGAGGCAGCAAAGTCCTTGCCATTTTGCCCTGGCCCTTTATTCTTTGTGCCTGTGACAGAGGGAGGGCAACTGGTTTTCTTTAAACAGAAAGTTGTAAAGCTGAGCATGAGTGCATGCCTCTAATCCCCGTACTTGGGAGGCTGAGGCAGGAGGATCAGTGTGAGTTTGAGGCCAGCCTGGTCACACAGCAAGTTCCAGGCCAGTCTGGGCTACATAGTGAGACCCTATTTCAAAGAATCAAAAAATAAAAAAAAGAGGTAGTAATACTTCAACTTTATGTCTTTCCAATTTAAGTTTAATGTTAGTCACAGATTTGTCTAGAGTGAACTCATTTCAAATATTGGCAATCTAGACTTTGCTAATGTCAGAAATCTGATGTCTTTCTTTCTCTCTCTCTCTCTTTCTTCCATCTTTCCTTTTTGCTTGGAGATGATTAAAAACTGGTCTTTTGTTATTAATGAGAATGCATGTGGTAGATTTGACCTTTTTTTTTTTGTCTTGGTACTTGAGGGTTGAACCCAGGGCCTCACACATACATTGCAAGTGCTCTACCACTGGGCTGCATCCCGAGCCCATATTTAATTTTTCATTTTGAGTCAGGGCCTCACTAAGTTACACAGGCTGCCTCTGGCCTTGAACTTGAGATTGTCCTGCCTCTACTTCCTGAGTCACTGGGATTACAGGTATGTGCCACCAGCCCTGGCGAAGTTTGAACTCTTATGTTGCCATACGCTGGTATACAAGATCTTTTTCTTGCTCTTGGTGTGCTGTTTGAACTTTTGCATTTTGATAGTGAAAAAGAGGCCCTTTTTTTTGAGATAGCATCTCCTATGCAACCCAGGCTGTCCTTGAACTCATGATCCTCCTGCCTCAGCCTCCTGAGTACTGAGATTACAAGTTTCTACCAGCCACACCTGGCTGAAAAGAAGTAATCTCAGTACTTGGGAGGCTGTGGCTTGGGGATTGTGAATTTGAGGCCAGACTATGTAGTGAGTTCCAGACTAGCCTGGGTTATGTAGTGAGACCCTGTCTCAAAAACAATACAAAAATATAACAAGTATTGGTGAGAATGTAGAGTATTGGAGCTGTCACACACTACTAGTAGGGATGTAAAATGATGTAACCGCTATGGAAAACAGTCTGGCAATTCAACTTTTCTTTTACTTTTTGGAGACAGGGTCTCACTAAATTACACAGACTGCCTCTGGTCTTGAACTTGCGATCCTGCTGTCTCTGTGTCCTGAGTCGCTGGGATTACAGGCTTGTACCATCTCACCTGGCTCAAATAATTATTAACAGAGTTACCATTGTTGTTGTTGTTAGTTGAGTTGTTGTTGAGTTGGGCCTGACTTATAGTGACCCTCATAGGGTTTTCAATGGCTGATTGTTTCAGGGTTACCTTGGGAGTGGATTGCCACATCCTTCTCCCATTTTTACAGTTCTGGGAGTTGAACCTGTGTCCTCAAAGAAAGCACCATGGCACTCTACCAATTGAGCTAAACCCAAGCCTGAGAGTTACCATATGACCTAGAAATTCTACACCAATGTAAATACTCATGAGAAAGGAAAACACATTTAGAGAAAATCTTGTACACAAATGTTTATAGCAGCATTATTTATTATAGCTACAAAATAGATGCAAACTCAAATATCCATCAACAGACATGTGGATAAACAAATGTGACATATCTGTACAATGGAATATTATTTGACTATAAGAAGGAATCAAGTTCTGACATACTATGACTTGGAAGAACCTTGAAAACATGGTAAGAGAAAGAAACCAGACATACAGGGCCACATATTATATGACTCCATTGATACTAATTTTCAGAACAGGTAAATCCATGGAGACAAAGTTAATTAGTGGTTTCCAGGGGCTAGAAGAAAGGAGAGTTGGGAATGACTACTAATGGGTACGAGGTTTCTCTTTGGGGTGAGGAAGTGTGCCAGAATTAGATAGTGGTTATGGTTGTACAATTTTTGAATAAAGTAAAAATCACTATGTGTTCTTCAAAGGGCTGGATTTTATGGTATGTAAGTTATAGCTCAATAGAAAAATTAAAAACACAATAGACTGATAACATTAACTTCTTTTTTCAAATCAACAAAGTAGAGTCAATCAATATAAAATATCAACCATGAACTGTTTTTTAGGTTTTAATAATATTAATCATAGCTATTTAACTAAGAAATTAAGAGAATCAGGTAGACAAAACAGACTATACAAAAAGGATGCCATAAGAAATAAGCTACTTTATCAAGCATGGTGGCTCATGCCTTAAATCCTAACAACTCTGGAGGTGGAGGCAGGAGGATTACTAGTTCAAGACCAGAGGCAGCCTGTGTAGCTTAGTGAGACCCTATCTCAAAGTACAAATTTAAAAAATGGGCTGCAGGTACAGCTCAGTGATTGAGTGCTTGCAAAAAGTATGTGTGAGGCCCCAGGTTCAACTTGAAAGAAAGCAAGAAAAGGACGGAAGGGAGGAAGGAAAGAAAAAAGGAAAGAAGGAAGGAGGGAGGAAGGGAGGAAAGGAAGGAAGGGAAGAAAGAAAGAAAGGAAGAAAGAAAAAGAGAAGAGAAAAGAAAATAAAGGAATGAAGGAAGGAAAAGAAAAGAAAAGAAGGAAAGGAGAGAAAGAGAAGGAAGGAAGGAAGGAAGCTAGCTATTTTAACAAGCTCCCACAAGAGAAAGTCTTCAAAAAATGTCTTCTCCAAAAGAACAACTGACCCCGATGGATTCACTCATAATTTTTTATAAAGTTATAGAAAGAAAGTAATCTATATAAAGTTGGGAGTACAGGTCAGTAGTAGAGTGCTTGCTTAGCAAGTGCAAGGTCCTAGATTTGGTCCTTTCCACCACTACCAACCCCCCCCCCAAAAAAAAAGGAAAAAGAAAAAATATGCTATCATCAAAAGAATAAACCTCACCCAATGATCTAGCAAGATTCTTTCCCATCATATGATATATTGAGTTATCTCAACATATACTCACATAAAGTTTTATAAATTTTACCATCTGCTTTTTTTTCCCTCTTGGTAGTGCTGGGGATTGAACCCAGGGCCTCACTACTGGACCTGACTTCTGATTAAATGCTCTTAGTTAAATATAATAGCCAAGGATGTAGCTCAGTGGTAGAGTGCTTGCCTAGCATGTTCCATCCCCAGGACTAAAAAAAAAAAAAGTCCTTTTTTTCTTTTTTAAACCATATTCTACCACCTCCTGCAATTCCCTGACATGCCCGAGTTCTTACAGTTCTCTTTGTGTGTGTGTGTGTGTGTGTGTGTGTGTGTGTGTAGTACTTGAGGGTTGAATTCAGGACATTGTAGATACTTTGTAAATGTTCTAGCACATTTTTTATTTTTTGTCATGAGACAGAGTCTCACTAAGTTATGCAGACTGCCTCTGGCCTCAAACCTGTGATCCTCCTGCCTCCGCCTCCCCAGTCTCTGGGATTATAGGCATGAGCCACCGTGTGGCTCTTACAGTTCTTTCTATCCAAGAGCCCCAGCCTCAGTTCCTCTGGTTCTCCTTCCTCTATGTGGACTCAAGGCAAATTAGTTGTTTATAAGGAAATTTAATTACATCTTGCCTTTGCTTTAAACAACCTTGTAGCCCTTAACTGCTTATAAAAAGAAGTCCAGGCCCTTGGCAGCATTCACAAGGCTGTTCTCACAGCTGGCTTATTCTGATTATCCCTAGGAAGCCACCCATCCCACCAGACAACTTTCAGATGTAGTCATAGGCCATACTGTGCTGCTATTCAGAACCACCTGGAAATCTACTTGGCCCTCAATGACAGATGAAACACCACTGAGAAGCCACACTCACTATTCCTCCCACTCCCCTCTGTCAGACAGACCTGCATCTAACAAGGGCAATTTGTTGTTGAATCTCCACATACTTGATGCACGCCTGGCACTTAGCAAGTGTCCATTGAATGGATAATTGAAACATCTGTATCATATCAAACCCCCATACAATCCTTAATGTAGAAATAAAAAACATTTCCACTTCATAATTGAAGTAAGAGCCTGGCATGGTGGTACACACTTGTAATCCCAGTGACTCAGGAGGCAAAGCCAGGAGGATCATGAATTTGAGGCCAGAGACAGCCTGCATAATTTAGCAAGACCCTGACTCAAAATGAAAAAATAAAAATGGGCTGAGGGGTGTTGCCCAGTAGTAGAGCACTTACAAAGTACGTGTGAGGCCCTGGATTCAATGCCCAAGTACTGCAAAGAAAAAAAGAAAAGAAAAGAAAGAAAAACAGAAAGAAAGAAAGAAATGACCTGCCACTATCCCATATGAAATAGTATACTCATTAAGATCAACAGAATAGGAAGCCAGCTGAAACAAGAGGCCAGTCTGGGCTACACAGTGAAACCTTGTCTCAAAATAAAAAAAGAGGCTACCAGTGCAGCTCAGTGGTTTAGAGCACTTGCTTACTATTTTTGAGGTCCTGGTTTCAATCCCCCAGTACTACAAACAAACAAACAAACAAACAAACCAAACACAAAATAATACTAATCAGTTCAACAAAGTTGTAAGGCCCACAATAACTCCACAAAATCAGTCATTTCTACACATTGCTGCTATATAGCCAGGCTAACAAATGAAAAGGATTCCATTTATGACTGGTACAGCAAACATTAAAAGATCGCTCCCTCCCTCCCTCCCTCCCTTCCTTCCTCTTTCTTTCTTTCTTTCTTTCTTTCTTTTTCCCCCAGTACTGGAGGATTGAGCCCAGGGCCTTGAACATACTTAGCAAGTGCTCTACTACTGAGCTTCACCCCTATGCCCTTCATGACAAGGTTTCGCTAAGTTACATGGGCTGCCTCTGGCTTTGAACTTGTGATCCTCCTGCCTCTGCTTCCTGAGTAACTGGGGTTATAGGTATGTGCCACTTTGCCTGGCTTGTTTGTTTGCTTTTGAGACAAAGCCTTGCTATGTTGTCCAGGCTGGTCTTGAACTCATGAACTCAAGCAGTCCTTTCTCTTCAACATCTCAAGTACTGAGACTACAGTCATACAAGTTCAGCACTTATTATCTTTTTGATGATAGGTATAACTATGATACTAGGTTTAAAGTAGAAACTCATTTTCGTTTTTATTTGCTTGTGCCTGGTGACTAATGATGTCAGTCACCTTTTCATGAGCTTATTGAGCATGTATGGTAGGTTGTGGTGGTTTTTTTTTTTTTTTTTTTTTTTTTTTTTTTTTTTTTTTTTTTTTTTTTTTTTTTTTTTTTTTGTATGGTGCTGGTTATCAAACCCAGGGCCTTATGTATGCTAGTATTCTGTCAGTGAGCTCCATCTGCAGCCCATCCTTGCCTATTTTTTAAATTGAGTTATCTGTCTTTTTATTATTGAGTGGTAAGAGTTCTTTTATATCCAGGATCTAAGTTTTTGGTGGTGGTGGTGGTTTTTTGTTTTGTAAATTTTTGTGCTACTTAGGGTTGAATCCAGGCCCTCACACATACATTGCAAGTGCTGTACCACTGGGCTGCATCCCAGCCCATTTTTAATTTTTTATTTTGAGTCAGGGTCTCACTAAATTATTCAAAGCCTATGGCTTTGAGCCTGTGATCATCCTGCTTCTGCCTCCTGGGTCACTGGGTTTATAGGCATGAGCCACCACACCTGGCTCAGGATCTAAGTTTCTTAGGTGAATAATTTATAAATCTTTTCTCTCATTCCCTAGGTTGTCTTTCCAGATTTCCTTTTTTTTTTTTTTAATTGTTGTTGAAATAAGGTCTTGTTATGTAACCCAGGCTGGCCTTGAACTCTTGATCCTCCTACCTCAGCCTCCTGAGTGCTGATATAACAGGCCTGTGCCACAGCACATAGCTTTTCACTTTCTTGATGATGTCCTTTGATGCACAGAGTTTTTAATATTGTGCTACTGAATTATACACTTTAAAATGATAAATTTTGTCAGGCATGGTAATGCACTCCTGTAGTTCCAGCACTTGGGACACTAAGGCAGGAAGATCATGAGTTCTGGGCCAGCCTGGCTACAGAGTAAGACCCTGTCTCAAAAAATAAAAAATAAAAAATAAATCGAAGAAAAAAAAAATCCTAGTACTGCCAAAACAAAAAAAAACCTTAAAAAACATTTTTTTGTTTTTTTGAGACAGAGTCTCACTGTGTAGCCTAGTTAGCCCTGAAGTTACTATCCTCCTGCCTCAACCTTCCAAGTGCTGGGATTATGGGTGTGTATCACCATGCCCAGCAAGTTGCAAGTATTGAATTTTTTTTTTCTTTTCAGTCATGGGGATTAAACCCAGGGCCTCATACATGCTAAGCAAGTGCTCCACATCCCAAGTACCATTTTGTTTTCTTTTTTCTTTTGAGATAGGGTCTTGCTAAGTTGTACATGCTGCTGCTGGCTTCAAACTTGCAGTCTTCCTCTCTCAGCCTCCCATCACTGTGGTAACAAGCATGTGCCATGGTGTCCCACTCAAGTTTTGAATTTTGATGAAGCCCCAATTTATCTTTTCTTTTTTGTTGCTCCTACTTTTGGTATTGCCTGCAGCCATAGCCCTGTGGCATCCGATCCCGTCAGATCTCTGAAGCTAAGCAGGGTCGGGCCTGGTTAGTACCTGGATGGGAGACTGCCTGGGAACACCAGGTGCTGTAGGCTTGGGAGAAGGACCTGGCAACCCCCTCCCAAAAATCAATCTGCCATTGAAAACCCTATGAACAGCAGAGAAGCACTGACAATAGTGTTTCCCCTGTGGTACAGAGGGTCGCTATGAGTCGGATACTGTCTCGATGGCACCTAACAACAACAACAACTTTTGGTATCATGTCTTAAGAATCCTTTTCCAAATCCAAGGTCATGAGAATTTGCTCCCATGCTTTCTTCTAAGATTTTTATAGTTTTAGCTCTGTAGTTAGGTCTTTAATCCATTTTGAGCTAATTTCTATAATTGGTATGAGATAAAGGTATGTATATGTGGCTATGGAGTTATCCAAACACCATTTATTTAAAAGATTCTTTTTTCCTTATGGACACATTTGTTATAAATTAAAAGCCTGCATGGTCATATACTCTTGTAATCCCAGCAAGTCAGGAGGAAGAGTCAGGAGGATGGAGAGTTCCTGGCCAGATGCAGAGATGTGGTATAAGCAAAAGGTTATATAAATACGTGGATCAATAAAATAGAATTGAAAGTGCAAAAATAAACCATTACATCTATGGTTCAATTTTTTTTTTCTCTTTTTTTGGCGGTTGAACCCAGAGAGAGCCTCACATATACTTTGCAAGTGCTCTACCATTGGGCTGTGCCTCTAGCCCATTTTTAATTTTTTTATTTTGAGTCAGGGTCTCAGTAAATTGCACAGGCTACTTCTGACCTGGAACTTGTAATCCATTTGGCCAGAGGTGTGCTTTACTAAGTCCTAGGCATCTCTCCATCCTGTTAACAGTCAAGACTAACTATCAAACTGGGCACTGTGGTGCATGCCTCAGGAGGCTGAGGAAGGAGTATTGTGAGTTTGAGGCTAGAGGCAGCCTATACAAAAATAAAGGGTGGGTCTAGGGGTGCAGTTTAGTGGTAGAGCACTTGCTTAGCATGTGTGAGGCCCTGGGTTCAACAAAAGTACTACCAAAAAAAAGAGCACCATAAAAAACTGTTCTCTGAACAGACATTCTTTCTTGCCACCCAGGTACTTTGTTCACGTTGGAGCTATGGGTGACCACATGCCACTGTGTTTCAGTGCTAGATGCTATAGAGGGAGCATCTCATTTTATCATAACCATTGTTGTTGTTGTTAGGTGCCGTCAAGCCGGTATCCGACTCATAGTGACCCTCATAGGGTTTTCAATGGCTGTTTCGGGATTGCCTTGGGAGTGGATTGCCAGGTCCTTCTCCCATTTGTGGTGCTGGGAATTGAACTTAGGACCTCAGAGACTGCAGTGCAGCACTCTACCAACTGAGCTAAATCCCAGCCATCATAACCATGGTGGCCCTAATTGTTTTTTGTGTGCCTACTCTGTGTTAGGCATTGAGTCCAGCATGAGGTAAACAGACATAGTCCCTGTCCTTGTGAACATTGCCCCGTAGGGGAGTCATATACTTAGCCAGTAATGTTAGGCCTTTGCACTTTGGTCAATGCCTTGAAGTGATAGCACTGTGTGCTAGACTGAAGCCTTCCTAAGGAAGTGACATTCAGGATTGGATCTGAAGGATGAGGACGAGGCCTGGAGTTGTGGGATGACAAGGTGTGGGAGAAGGCTGAGTGAAATGAGAGGAAGAAAGTTCTAGGCAGAGAGAGGAGCACATGTGAAGGAGGTAGATAGAGCCAATTTCTGAGGGTGTAGGCCAGTGGGGTTGAACTGTGTGGCCAACAGGGTTAAGAGTATAGGTTTCCCCAGATGTTTTGGGGGGAATCTTGAGGGGTTTAATCAGGAGGTTGCCACAACACAGTTTGGAAGGGCAGCAACAGATGAAAGGAGGCCATTTAGGACCTGTCTCAGTGGCCCAGAAGAGTATGGAGTGACATGGAGTAGAGAGATGGGGAGGAGAGAGTGGGATTAACAGGCCCTTCAGGAGGTAACTCAGTGGGACTAGATGTCTTCATAGTAGGTGATTGGACTGCAAGTTACTGCTGGTGTCCATTCAGAGTGTTGCTGATCATTTCTTTTAATGCTGAGTCTCATGACATTAGGACCAAGTGAGGAGCATGAGTCGAGCAGCCCTTGTCTGAGTCAGTCTAAGAAAAGATGTTAACTTAGGAAGTTCAGTCTTAGTCTGCCCAGCTGCTGCTGTTGAGAAGTACTTGGTGTTTTGCTCTTAATATTGCCTCTTCTGAGCCTTGAGTAGAGAAGCTTATGCAGGAGGAGGGCCCCAGGTATGGATGGAAGTCACTTCTATTTTTTTTCCCCCCGGTACTGAGGGATTGAACCCAGGACCTTGTGCATATATTTGCAAGTGCTCTACCACTGAGCTTGTACCCCTAGCTTCTTTTTTATTTTTTTACCTTGAGGCAAGGTCTCACTAAATTACATAGGCTGCCTCTGGCCTTGAATGTGTGATCCTTCTGCCTTTGTCTCCCAAGTCATTGGGATTACAGGTGTGTGCTACTGTGACTGGCTTATTTCATTTTAATTTATTTTTTCATACTCAGATGTTGAACCCAAGGCCTCATGCATGCTAGGCAAGCACTCTACCATTGAGCTGCACTCCTAGCCCCATTTCTATTCATTCATTTATTTTTTCTTTGAGATAGGGTCTTGCTAAGTAGCACAGGCTGCCTCTGGCCTTTAACTTACAATACTTGTGCCTCAGCCTCCCAAATTGCTGGGATTACAGGTATGTGCCATGGCGCCCAGTTTCCATGGCCTCTTGCGTAGTGTCTCCACCTCAGGTGCCTTGGCTCTCCATTCTGGGTGCACTGTGCCCTTTGGCTGCTTTGGGCCTCTAACTCCTCTACCCAGAGGACACAGTTTACTGCTCAGCCTCATCTTCAACCATCTCAGTCCCCTGCACACC
Source organism: Pedetes capensis (assembly GCA_007922755.1). Classification (NCBI taxonomy): domain Eukaryota; kingdom Metazoa; phylum Chordata; class Mammalia; order Rodentia; family Pedetidae; genus Pedetes; species Pedetes capensis. The sequence continues at coordinate 556,802 of VMDO01000038.1, forward strand.
ATCATAGCTGTGTGAGGGTCCATATATGTTGCTGACATTCCTCACACTGCCACTTGGCAGATGCTGTTCTTGTCCTGAGAGATCTCTTCCTTCTGACCCCTGGTGCAACCTTGTCTGACTCCTTTATCCCTGACCATATTTCTGTGATGACATTTACCACCCTGCCTTGTGTGACTCAAATTTACCGTGTCCTCCCTGGGTGGTGAGCTGAGACTTGGACCCATCATATCACCACTCCCTCAGAGTGTGTACAGTGCCTGGCATGATGCTGCTTTAGGTTGAGGCTGTCCCTGCATTTTGTTGTGGTTTGGCTCCTCATGATGGGACTCAGTGAGTCAGGTCTCATTGGCCCGCAGCCTGCCTTCTGCTTGGAGGAGCCTTCCTCAGGAGCTCAGGCTCACCCCACTGCTATCGTCACCATGCCATTAATTGTGCATAGGGTTCTGCTTCCATCTTCTATCTGTAGGAAGAATTGCCATTCCTCTTTCTGTATGTCAGGGCTTAGTGTCATTGAATCAAAAGCTGGCTTACATTTGGTCATGGGAGAAAACGGACCTCCCAGGAGTGTGGACAGTTTGTGAAGCCATATGGCTCATTGGCTAAAGATGTGGACTCTGGAGTCACATTATCTGCATTTTCATCCTAGTAGTTTTGTTACCTGGAGTGGTTATTAACTGCTCCGCGCTTCAGATTCCCCATCTGTAAAGCGGAATACATAAATATGTAACCCATATCCAAGGTGGTGGTTATGAGAATTAAATGAATTAATTTCTATAAAATGCTTAAAATAGTGCCTGACTCAAAAAAGGAGTACATAAGTATTACCTATTGTTATTACTGGGAAAGGTTAATTTTTTATACCTGAAGAAGGAAGTACCTGTACATTTAAAGGTTTTTTGTTTATTTGTTTTTTGAGACAAGGTCTTGCTGTGTAGCCTAGGCTGGCCTCAAACTTGCATCGATAATCCTCCTGCCTGAGCTGTGCTGAGACTACAGGCATGTGCCACCACACCCAGCTTATATTTAAATTCTTTGGCGAATATCTGCATATCAGAATGGGATTAGCTATCATTGAAACCACATTTTCCCTCAGTGCTTGTTTTCTGTATTTGAGTAGCTGTGTGGAGTCCCTGCCAGCAGGTGTGGGATTATGGAAGAAGATAGCTGGCAATCTTTCTTCCCACTAGCACCCAAGCCCACTCTGAATGGGCTCTTAGGAGAATATGCCCAGCTGAAAGCTATATCTCTAGGTGAGCTACATTCTGCAGCTATATTCTCCTAGGTGAGCTACATCAGGATATTGATGTTTCCAGTGTTTTCTTGTAGGTTGTTTTGGCTCAGCAGAGACATCTTTGCCTGTAGGGCTGTCAGGGGCAGAGGGCAGGCAATCTGGGGTCTCACTGGAGCAGATAACAGAAATACCTCACCCATGAGGCAGTGCTCAGACTTTCTTGGGAGCAGGTAGGCATGTTGTAGCTTTTGTTGTCACAGGTTTCTGACAAAAGATGAGGAAGTTTTGTTTACCTTTTGCAAGGTGTTCTTTGGCCTCCTTAAGTATGAAACCAAGGAACAGGTGTGGCCCCAAAATAAGAATGTGGAACCCTTTGATAAATGACTCAGAAGCAGGGCATGATGATCTGCAAGCAGGTGAGTGTACCTGCAGCCCCACCTTTGTCTTGGTGAGCTGAGCTGGCAGGGCAGGGCAGGGCAGGGCAGAGGCTGGGATCCCTGGATTGGGGAAGCGGGGAGAGGAAGGCAGGACTGTGGATGGAAAGTGGGGTTTTGGTTTCTCCCAAGCTTGGGTGCTTTGAGGGGCTGAGGGAAAGACAGATCTTGCCTTAGATAGAGCCAGGGAGACTCAAGCTGTGCTTGTGGGAGACCCATCTGCATCATGGCTGAGTAGCTGACATTGTCTTCCTTGCCTTCTCTATGGCAAAGGAGCTGTTCTTGTGGCATGAGATTACCTTGATTACTAGAGCCCCTCAAAGGAGATTCCAGGCCCACTAAGACATATTTTCCTTGATTATAACTGTCAAAAGAGCAATAGCTGGAAGAACCACAGCTGGGGTTGAGGGTTGTTGTTGTTAGGTGCCATTGAGTTATGTCTGACTCACGGCGACCCAATAGGGTTTTCAATGGCTGATTGTTTCCAAATTGCCTTGGGAGTGGATTGCCATGTCCTTCTCTCATTTTTGCAGTGCTGGGAATCGAATCCAGGACCTCAGAAACTACAGAGCAGCCCTCTATCAACTGAGCTAAATCCCAGCCCAGGGTTGAGGGTAGGAGTCATATTTCCAGAAGCAACTAGTGCCCCCGGGAGGAAGGAGTATGGAGTAGGGAGAGTTGTCTACTTTTCTTCCACAGGGTAGATGAAATCAGAGGAGCGTCTTTCTTCTCACTAGCACCCAAGCCCACTCTGAATGGGCTCTTAGGAGAATATGCCCAGCTGAAAGCTACATCTCCTAGGTGAGCTACATTCTGCAAACAGCTGGTATTTCACATCTTCCCATGGCATAGGAGAGGAACTACTGATAGAGATGAGGGCAGAATAACAGGGTCTGTGCCAGGCTCATGCACTTAGGTACAGTGCACAAAGAAAGATGTCAGCCTAGAGCAAATACCAATAGCAGGTGGCATTGTGCAGCAGATGTCTTAGAGATTATTGGCATGCAGATGGTTTTCTGGTAATCTGAAAATGCCTTTTCTCTATACCTGCCAAACAGGGACTGCTCTGTCCCATTCTCTGTAGGCTGGAACCTTGTTGCTCATTGCTGATGAGCTCCACCAGATCCACCTTCTAACCACCACCTCTTTGGAGCATCTTTCACACTAGGATCTTGAGTGCTTTACAAGGATCTGCCTTGGGGCTGCTCAGGCCCTCTGTGAGGGAAGCCATGCTTCTCTCCAGCTGGGTGAGTTGAACCATCAGGGCCCCACTAGACTTGTATGTGTCCTTCCTCCTGAACCCAGTGGACTGCCTGGGCACAGGCCTGGGAATCAGATGCTCTCTGGTATGACTGGAGGCCTATCCAAGCCTCCCAAGCCAGTGCCCAAATGAGATTGATAGAATAAGCCAACTGGTTGTTGCCCTGTTGATGCAGCCCTTCCTGGAGAAGGGATCAGCCAGGAGATTCTCTGAAGCTGCCAGACAGCTGCCCAGGACCAGGGCTGTGGGAAGACAAGTTGGAGCTTGTGAGCCTGGTGCTGTCCAACCCTTTGCCTTTCCTATTCTTGACTTTCTCTGTCTGAGATATCCTTGGAAGATATCCTGGATGGGAATGGAAAAGTAGATGCTGAGAGGCCTTGGAACTCTAGCAACAGGTTCTATAGGGCATTCCAGAACACAGGGTGCTTTAGCATTTGGATCTCAGGGGCAGAGAGCTGGTCAGAACCTCTGCTGGTTCATGTGGCGGTGAATGGTGTCAGTGCCCAGTATGCACTATGGGTCCCTATGGAGGAGCTTGTTTCTTGTAAGACCCCCTCCCTCACTACCTGCTTCCCTTATGCTAGCAGTGCCCTTGGGACTGTGGCCAGTGGGCTGTGTTCCTTTTGTAATGAGCCGCTGCCCTCACCTTTTGAAATGAAGCATTCAGTTAGACCTGTAAATTCTTATTTCTAGATGTGGGGATTCCTTGTCTATAATATCCTGTTTCAAATACCAGCTCCCAGCTGTCTGTAAACAGGTAAAAATTCTGGACTTGACTGTATTTTTTAAGCTGAGTGCACCAGTGTGCATCTATAGTCCCAGATGCTTGGCAGGCCAAGATGGGAGGATTGCTTGAGCCCAAGAGTTTGAGATCAGTCTGAGCAACATGGCAAAAACCCTCTCAAAAGAGAAAAAGAAAAACCAAACAAAACTGAGTGCCATGGTGCACACCTGTAATCCCATTGACTCAGGAGGCTGAAGCAGGAGGATCACATGTTTGAGGATAGAGGCAGCCCATGTAACTTAGTGGGACCGTATCTCAAAATAAATAAAAATGGGCTAGGGTGCAGGTCAGTGGCAGAGCGCTTTCAAAATACGTGAGAGGCTGTAGGTTCAATTTCCAGTACGGCAAAATAAAACAAAAAAACTTTTCCAGGGTAAGATATGTCCTTTGAGATGAACGGTTTCATTCACAGCAGAAAGGCCAATTCGAAAACCTGAATCTGTCAGGCTCAGACTCAGACTATGCTCTGATGAATCTGGGGCCGTATCACGTTGGAGCAGAGCAGGGACATTTACCACCTAGGCCTTTGCCTTCCCAGTTCAAGTCAGAGAGAGGTGTGTCCACAGGCCTGAAAAAGCCAAGATACTGTACCTGGGCCACCTGTTGGGGAGGGTTTTGTGTACATTTGTCTGTCAGGATCTACTGATATATTTAAGGTCGTAGGCTCCTACATTACCAGGGGTCATGTGTCCACTGACCCTCCCCATACTTTGAAAGGAGCTCAGTGAGTGAAGAGCAAGAACTAAACCTAATCCTAGAAGACAGACATCAAGTCCTGAGAGCTGAGGTTGCCCTTCAGTTTTGCAGGCTAGTGCCTCTCCTTTCCTTAGTCTGGTTCAGAGTGGATGACAGTCCCAGCTTGTCCTATCTGGGCCTAGGGTAGAGGCAGGTAGATCTGCCAGATGAGCCAGATGCCAGATGAGCCATGTCCTAGTCCAGTCCAGCTAGGCCCTCCTGGTTGCCCCTGGGCCTCTCCTGGACATCAGGAATGACATCAGCGTGTCCTGTGTAAGGCTCCTTTCTGTGTAGGTGCTGGCTATATCCTTCTTGCCCTGCCTATAGCTTCAAGTTGACACCAGGGCTGAGGAAATGGATCATCTAGGAGCCCAAGGGAAGGCATGCCCCCACCTAATGTCAGCTCTGGTGTCATGAGCTACCTGCAGAGGCAGTCTTTTTCTCCTGCCCTCTTCACCGTGGCTTCCATGCAGAGACACCATGAAGTGAAGACCCTGAGACTAGGGTACTGCCTGCCCCTCCCACATGCACCAAGCCTAAGACATAGCCTTAGGGTTTTCCTGGCCCCAGGTTCTTAAAGCTCAGGATAACAGCTATGGGAGTGCTGTGACAGAGGTGCACTTTGCTACCCCACAGTGTTTGATGAATGAAAAAAGTCTCTTCTGCTTTCCCAGTATCTATTCGCAAGCTGCTCTACACTCTGGGTCTGTCAGGTTTTTTAGGACAGTTGGGGTTGGGAGAAAGCATCTGACTTGGATTTCTGAAGAGAGATGGCTTGGCACCTTGTGAAGCAGCCCTACTGTGATGTCCCCATGGAATGTGGGCTCTCTCCACAGCAGACTAGGCTCAGGAAGCCCCTTGTCAACCAGCCCAGCATTTCCCCTCCATAACTGGCTTTGAGGGTTACATTCTGAGAGTAACTGGGCATGGCTTTTGAACTCTTTCAAGTGTTGCGAGGGCCAGGTGGCCTTCTCAGGAAGCTGAGATAGCAAGAGTGGAGCAAGTCTGGGGCCACTCTTGTCTGGGAGGGAAGGTGATGACTTGCTCTACCCCTGCCCAGTTACTCAGGGGAGAAGGGAGCAGGAGGTGTAAAGCACCCAGGTGTGAACACTGAGGTAGGATTCAAAGCCGTGAGGGAAAGGAACCTCGCTGGTGAGTATCTTTACTTTGTGCCCTATCCACATTCTCAGATAATCCTGCTGGCCCTGAAAGAAATTGAGCTGAGGGGACCCAGGGGCTAGGTGACAGAATTAGGATTTAGACTCAAAGGCTGAGGTGGGAGGATCACTTGAGGCCATGAATTTGAGACCATCCTAAGCAATGTAGTGAGACCCTATCTGAACTAAACTAACAAATAAAACAAATTCAAGTCCCATTGATCCCATAATCCCATGATGCCTGGGACTTATTTGTTGGGGGAGATGATTGCTTTGGTGGCTTATTCTCAGGCTAGCTTTGTGGGCATGTCCTGGCTCCTTTGTGCTGGTCAGCGTGGTACCAGGACCAGATCCTTGTGGGGAGCCACTGCCCCAGCCCCCTTCAGGGGTTCTGGGCTAGTGTGCTGATGGTATGTTTCAGCAGTAGAGGCTCCTCCATTGCTTGCTACTGTGGGGCTGAAGGCCTTGGTATGTCCTGGTGGGTGGGAGTGGAATGAGTGGGTTCCTGAAGCAGTCATGCTGGAGTCCCTGGCATCTCCACAGGGACTCTCCCATATCTAGGGCACTGTACCCAGGGATACCATCTGGGAATGGCAAGGTGATGAGCCATTTCCTCAGCCACCCTTGCACTTCTTGATTGGGCCTTCCCATCTGAGTGTTGATGCATGGAAAGTGGGTGGCACCAGGACATCTGAGCTGGCCACCTGGGGCCTCCTGGCCTAAGTGTAGCTTGGCTTCTCCTTGAGTCATTGGCACCTGATAGGTGCCTGATGTGGCAGAAGATAGGCTCTTCTTTGGGCACCAGGCTGGCTGCCCACAGTTCTGTTGGGGAGTGACAAGTCCTAATCTCTTTGGAGAGGGACGAATGATAAGTTGAGTGGCATACCATCAGAGTGTTGTCCCCTTTGTGCAGCCACAGCTGTGCTTTTGAGCCAGAACCAGCTGCATGTGACTCCCGGGACCAGGCAGTGCTGCCTATTCTCTTCTGGCCCTCACGCCTTCCTGCCCTCTGAGGCAGCTGTCTCTGGTCTTATAGTGAGAGTGGCAATTTTCACTCCCAGGCATAGCCCCAGCCTCACACTAGGCCCATCCAAGGGTTGAGGGGAGCACTGATGCTGCTGACTTCAGAGCAGGAGTGGAGGGGGGATCCTATTCTGAAGCAGAGGGGGTTGGGGCTGAACCAGACTAAAAGTGAGTAAGAGGAGCCTTACTCAAATATAGCTGCTGGAACGCTTAGTGGGAAGGAGGACTTAGAACTGTTGATTCCTGTAGAGCTGCTAGGGGTATTTCTGTCCCCTGCTCTGTTTCATAGATGAGGAAACTGAGATCCAGAGAAGTTAAATGGCTCACTCAGGATGGAACCATATCCTCAACCTGGTTGTAGACCTCTTTCCAGGGCCCAGAAATGACTTCTCTGTTAGTCTCTATAAGTAGGGGCACAATGAAAAGAGACAGTTTTAGTTTTGTGTTCTTAAAAAAAAAAAAAAAAAGCAAGCTAGTTGTGGTTGTGCACACCTATAATCTCAGCACTTGGGAGGATGAAGCTATATGATTGTAAATCTAGCCTGGGCTACATAGTGAGACTTTGTATCCAAAGCAAAATAAACAAACAAAAATAAATTAAAAAGAAAGAAAAGAAAAGAAAAAATGATGAGCTAGGTATGGTGGTGCATGCCTGTAATCCTAGCAATCAGGAGACACGCAGGAGGATCACAATTTGAGACCAGCCTGGGCTGCATTGTGAGATGAGACCCTGTCTCCAACAAACAAACAAAAAATGACAATAACAAAACATAAAAACATAGTCATGCCCAAGAGTACGCCACAAGATGGTCTGACCCATTGACAATCAATATTGTGTCTGGGTTTCCTGCAGCCCTTGACCATGTTGAGCCAGGTGTTATGCAATGTGGCAAAAAAAATGCTTCGATGTTGTCCCTTTAGTCAGAGAAGCTTGCATCAAGGAAGAGAAACCCACCTCTGACCAGATTGGTCCCGAGACCTCAGAAAAAGTGAACAGATGCCAGGTCTTGAGGACCCAAATGCTGTTTGGGACCCTCTGTCTCCTGCCTTGACTTGCTGCTTATTAGTTTTAGTCATTTGAACTGGCTTTTTTTCCTCCCCTGTTCCGGATTATTTAACCCAGGGCCTTGTGCATGCTAGCCAAGTACTCTACCACTGAGCTACATCCCCAGCCTTGAAATGGCCATCTGTATGAGGTTGGAATAATGGCAGAAAGGAGTTTTGAGACTTGCTTTACCTCCAGAAAGTTCCAGGAAGACATCTGATTGGACCCTCTTGGGTCACCAGGCCCAGGTGGTGGGAGTTACTATGATTACCAGTCCCCATTAGTATCACTGGGTTGGCACAGGAGAGGGGCTATTTTATAAGAAGAGATGAGTAGTATCCCTCCAAAGATGGGGGGGTAGGGCAGAAAAATCCTAGCTTATTCTTGTTCTCTTAGTCTGCTTTCTTGCAGCCTTGCATAAGAGAGGTCTGGAGGTACTGTGTCCAGTCCCTTTTAAAGGTACAGAACTTTATTGTGGTTGTTAAGGGTTGTCAAATTGGGTCTGACTCATAGCCACCCTATGTACAACAGAACAAAGCACTACCCAATGCTGTGTTATGCACACAATCTTTTTTATGCTTAATCACATTGTTACAGCCACTGTATCAATCCATCTAATAGAGGGTCTGCTTTTTTTCTCTGACCCACCACTCTCTCAAACATGATGTCCTCCTCCAGAGATTGGTCCTTCCTGACAACATGTACAAAATAGTAAGACACAATCTAGCCATCCTTGCTTCCGAGGGGCACTCTGGTTATACTTCTTCTATGACAGATCTCTTGGTTCTTTTGCGATCCATGGTATATTCAATATTCATCTCCAGCACCACCATTCAAAAGCATCAGTTTTTCTCCTATCTCCCTTATTCAGTGTCCAGCTTTCACAACCATATGATGCAACTGAAAATATGGTATGAATCAGGTGCACCTTTGTCTTCAATGTGAACCTTTACTTTTCACTACTTCAAAGAGGCCTTTTTTTTCAGTACTGGGGGTTGAATGCAGGGCCTCGCACTTGAATGCTTTGCAAGTGCTGGACCCTGAGATGCCATCTCCAGGCCATTTTTTTTTACTTTTGAGACAGACTTCTTCTGGTCTTGAACTTGGATCCTCCTGCCTCTGCCTCCCAAGCCACTGGGATTCAGGCATGCGCCACCACACCCGGCCTTTAAAGAGGTCTTTTGCAACAGCTTTTCCCAGTGCAGTGTGTCTTTTGATTTCTTCACTGCTTCTTCCATGGGTGTTGCTTGTCGAACTAAGTGAAGCAAAATCTTAGAAAACCTCAGTCTTTTCTCCATTTATCATTAAGTTGCTTACTGACCCAGTTGCAAGGATTTTCATTTTGATGTTGAAGCACAATCCATACTGAATGCTGTGTTCTTTTTCATCAGCAAGTATTTCAAGTCCTCTTCATTTTTGGCAAGTAAGTTCTGTCATTTGCATATTGCAAGTTGTTAATGAGTATTCCTCCAATCTTTATGCCATGTTCTTCTTCATAAAGTCCAGCTTCCTGAATTATTTGCTCAGAATAGAGATTGAAGAGGTATGGTGAAAGGATATAGCTCTGGCACACATCTTTCCTGACTTTAAACCAGGCAGTGTTTCCTTGTTCTGTTTGAATGACTGCCTCCTGTTCAATGTACAGATTCCTTATAAGTACAATTAAGTGCTCTGGTATTCCCATTCTTGCAATGTTATCCATAATTTGTTATTACCCACACAATCAGTTGCCTTTGGAAAGTGAAAAAAACATAGGCAGACATCTTTCTGGTTTTCTCTGCTTTTGGCCCCAATCCATCTGACATCAGCAATGATGTCCCTTGTTCCATGCCCTGTTCTGATGAACTCCTATCTGTATACTGCTGCAGTAGCTTTTGAATGATCTTTAGCAAAATTTTACTTGCTTGTGATATTAATGATACTGTTTGATAATTGCTGCACTTAGCTGGTTCCCCTTTCTACAGAAGTTAGCCAGATATTAATAGAGATTAGTAATGATATAAAGTCTGGGGGTTCTCAATCCTAGTAGGGGTCACCCAAGCTTTTATCTGATGGAACCCAGTTTTGAGGAACTCATTCTATTCTTCTGTCAGAGTAGCTTCTCTTCCCTATTCTTTTCCTTTCCAGCTTCCCTGGAGGCCTTTCTGAAGTGCCACCTGCTTCTACACCAGTCCTCTTTTTTGGAAGACGAATGGCTTACTGAGCATTGGTACCATCTGGGAGAGACAGTGCTATGGTCAGAACCAGTCTGTAGAGGCCCTTCAGGCACCCAGGGCTCCAGAGTCTCTTTCTCTTAGCAGCCACTGTGCCTTCTGAGGACCCTAAGCTGAGGCTGACAGAAGCCCTGATACAAATGGGAACCAATTCCTCAGGAACAGTGCCGGTGGTACCAGTTCTTCCACACTCCATGACTTCTCAGGGCCCAGAGAGAGGGTTTCTGGAGGGCAAGCAGGAGGGCTGCATCTATCTAGGCAACTATGTGCCCTTTGACATCTCCTTTGCTCTTTGGGGCTTTTAGTGCATGTTTGTTCTGTCCTTTTTAGCCTTGTATATCTAAGAAGACAGCTCAAACCGAGCATTTCCAAAAGGTCTGCTCTTTCTGCCTGTCTTCCTTGTCATATAGTAAATGGTGCTACCATCTACTCTCTTGCTCAGGACAAGACTCTGGGCACCACCCTTGCTTCTTCTCATGTTATCAGCACTTAAACCCTGCCAGACCTGGCTTTTCTGTTTCTCAGATGGGCTGAGCTTGTTCTCTTCACCCAAGATTTTCTTTTCTCTGATCCTCTTGGCACGCAGATCTCTAATCAGAGGTCACCCCCTCAGCAAGGATAACCTGCTACCCTTCCTGATCAGTCCCCATGTCCACTTCCATTTCTAGTCCTTTACCTGGCTTTATTTACCCTTCCCCATCCTTCCTTTTCCTTTGTTTTCTTTCTGTCCCTCCTTCCTCACTCCCCTTTCCTGTTTTCCTTCATTCCCTCCCTCTCTCCCTCTCTCCTTCCTTCCTTCCCTCCTTCCTTCTTTCTTTCCTTCCTTCCTTCCTTCCTTCCTTCCTTCCTTCCTTCTGCCCCCTGTATGCTTTTGCAAGTGCTTTACCTGCAACCCCC
>VMDO01000039.1:0-31923 GCA_007922755.1 Pedetes capensis
TACAAATGCAATTTCTTTAATATACATAAGGCTTTTCATGTTATCTATTTCTTCTTGGATGAGCTTTACTAGTTTATGTATTTTAAAGTTTAGTTCATTTCATCTATATTTTTCAGTTTATTTGCAAAAATTGCTCATGATATTTCCCTATTCTATAGAATTTGAAATCATACTGTCTATGATATGAATTTGGCAGTCACTCTTTTTTCCTGATAAGCTAGAAGTTTATTGATTTTTATTATATTCTCAAAGAACTAATTTTAGATTTCATTTTTCTTCTTTTGTATTATTTTTCTGATCTTTATTATTTTTTCTTTGGTCTTTATTATTTTTCTTCTGCCTACTTTGTGTTTAATTGGCTTTTATTTTTCTAGCTTCTTCAGGTATGGAGTTTGCTTACAGTTTTAAGACTCTTCTAATTTAAACATCTAATACTATAAATTTCCTTCTGATACTTTGCTAATATATTTTTATTTTAATTAAGAATAATATATACATTTTGATTTTATTTTGGTCACTGCATTAGTCAGCTGTCATTGGTGTAACAGAAAAACCAACCCAAACAAACTCATGGGGGAAGAGGTTTATCTGGAGCTCACAGTTGGAGAATCAGTCCATGACAGTGGTAGGCCAGGCATGGCAGTGGTAGGGCTTGTCTCCAACCCCCTCATAGTATGACAGGCCAGGAACAGATAGAGACCAGGGCTACCAGTCCTGGGTAAAAACCTCCAAAATGTCTGCCCCTGGGGACTTACTTCCACCAAAGGCCCACCAATAGGGTGCTACTTCCACAAAGCAAGAATCCCACCTCAAAAAGTTTCACCTACCTGTAGAGTGAAACCATCAGGGGACCAATTGTTAAAGCAGATGATATCTGGGGGACACTTTATATTCAATCCATGATCATCATGTAAGTTATTTAGAAATGGTGTTTAGTGTTTCATATTTTGGGAGATTTTTTTCCAGACATTATTCCATTGCAGTCTGGGAGCATACTTAATGAGTCATGATTTATAAGATGATTTATAAGATGAATTAAAAGAAGATTTATAAGATGAATCATTTTAAAGATGAGTCGTGATTTATGGCCCAGAAAATGGTCTGTCTGGGTAAATATTCCACTGCAATTAGACAGAATGTATTTTCAACTAGTATTGTTCAGAATGGTTTCAATATCAATTGTTGTTGTTAGGTGCCATCGAGTCGGTATCCGACTCATAGTGACCCTCATAGGGTTTTCAATGGCTGTTTCAGGATTGCCTTGGGAGTGGATTGCCAGGTCCTTCTCCCATTTTTGCGGTGCTGGGAATTGAACTCGGGAACTCAGAGACTGCAGTGCAGCGCTCTACCAACTAAGCTAAATCCCAGCCCTCAATATCAATTAGATCAATTTAATTGTTCAAATCTATATCCTTACTGATTTTCTGTCTACATAGTCTTCAAATTATTAAGAGAAGTGTGTTGAAATCTCCAACTATATTTGAAGATTTCTATCTTTCTCCTTGAAGTTTCCAGTGTTTACTTCATAGTTTTTAAAACTTTGTCATCAGGGGCCTGCTTATGATCACTGATTCTTATTGATAAATTTACCTGTTTATCACTTTAAAATAGTTTCATGTGTCCCTGCTAATTCTTTACTATGATATCTATTTTTTCTAGTATTCATATTAGTATTCTAGTTTTCTTTTTGCGCATATTAGCATATGTTTTTATGCCTTTTAATTTTAAGCTATTTGTGTCTTTAAGCTGTGTTTCTTGTAAGCAATGGATAGTTGAATCTTCTTTTTTCACCCATTCTGATAATCTCTACCTTTTAATGGAGATTATTAAACTATCAAACTTAAAGTAAAAAAGTATGTAACTGGGGTTAAATCTGTCATCTTGGCATTTGTTTTCTATTTCTCCATTCTATTATTATTTAATTTTTCATCTTTGTTTCATTTTGGCATTTCAATTGATCTCTTTTGTTGGCTTATTATTTCTTTCTATTTGATATCCATGTATCTTAAAGCCTTAGAGCTTATAGTGTATTGAATAAACTTATCACAGGTTAACTTCAAATGATATTATACTCCTTCATGTACAACATAAGAACTTCACAAGCAGTATTCTTCTTTTTTCTTAGCCTTTGTGTTTTTCTCATGCATTTTACTCTTACATATGTTGTATGTTCCACAATAGTTTTAATTTGCTTTAAGCAGTCTATGATCTATTTAAGACATTAAAGTTGCTTATGTTTATTCTTATTAGTTCCTGTGTTCTTAATTCCCTTGTATATATGTAGACTTCCATTTCAATAATTTTCCTTCTGCTTTAAAGACTTTCTTACAGTGTAGATATATCAACAATAAATTATTTCAGCCTTTGTATGTCTGAAAAGCCTCTTTTCCATATTCTAAAGCTATATTTGCTGAATCAAAACATTTTAGGTTGAGTGTTCTTTCAACACTTTAAAGATATTGCCCTAAAGTTTTCAAGCTGATGAGAAACCTACTGTGATATTTATCTTTTCCCTCTGAATATAACTTTTTTTTAATGTTTGACTCTTTTGAAGATTTTCTATCACTGAGCTGAAACAATTTGAATATTGTATTCTTTTGTATAATTTTGTTCATATTTCTTGTGCTTGGAGTTCATTGAACACCTTTGCCTTTATCATTTTCCTAAAATTTATAAGGGCTGGGATTTAGCTCAGTTGGTAGAGCACTGCGCTGCAGTCTCTGAGGCCCCAAGTTCAATTCCCAGCACCACAAAAATTGGAGAAAGGCCTGGCAATCCACTCCCAAGGCAATCCCGAAACAGTCAGCCATTGAAAACCCTATGAGGGTCACCATGAGTCGGATACTGACACCACGGCACCTAACAACAATAACAAAAAAATTTATGAAACAAATGTTGGTCACATTTCTTTATATTCTGTTATCCCATCATCCTTTGCTTCTTCCTTCAGAGACTCTAAATATATGTCTTTGGTTGAGTCATATTCTGATACTCTGTCCATTTTTTCCTCCCAGTAGCTTCATCTGTATTTCATTTTAGAGAGTTTCTCTAATTAAGCCTTGATGATTACTAATCATTTAATAACATCTAATCTGCTGTCAACTCAAACCAGCATAATTTTCATCTCAAATATTATATAAGAAATTCAATTTAAATCTTTTAAAAATATACCTTCCATGTATTTACTTACATATTTGATCTTTCCTCATGGTTCTTGAATATATAGAGGAAATTACAATAACTATTTTAATGCCCTCATCTACTTAATTCTACCAATGAATCATTTCTTGGTTTGTTTTAATTAATGGATTTTTCTTATTATTATGAGTTGTATTTTTCTGGATCTTTGTTTTTCTGGTAAATCTTTTGAGGTTACAGACACTGAATTTTACTGAGCTGAGTGATGGGTATTTGTGTATCCCCATAACTATTCCTCAGCTGTGTCCTGAAATGTAGTTAAGTTTCATGGAAATAATTCTGATCTTGTGTTTAAGTTTTGTTAGATTGGAACAATGATTGGTGTAAGACTAATTTATTGTCACTATTGAGGCAAGATATTTCTTAATAATTGTCTACCATGAAAGAGGTTTTCCACTCTAGATGTTACAACAGGAATTCTTTCTAGGCCCTTCGTGATGGGGAAAAGTCATAATAAGGAGATGTAAAGAAAAATATGTTGCTGTTGTTAGATGCCATCGAGTTGGGTCCAACTCAAAGCAACTCTGTACAACAGACAAAACCGTACCTGACACTGTACCATGCTCCACACTATCGTCAGTGCTTCTCTACTATTCACAGGATTTTTAATGGCTGATTATTGTAGGGTTTTGGGCTTCCAGATCCTTCTTCCAAGCCTACAGCACCTTGTGTTCCCAGGCAGTCTCTTATCCAAGTACTAACCAGGTCTGACCCTGCTTAACTTCTGAGATCTGATGGGATCAGATGCCAGGGTGGTATGGCTGCAGGCAGAAAGAAAAATATACCTCATAAGAAACATTAACCATTTCATTTTAGAAAGAGAATGCTCACATATGAGTTTCTGTGTGATACTCAGGTGATAAACCCCTAGTGCGGAATTTGAGAAGATGGGTAGAATGTAATGGGAGGAGATGAGGTGATCACCTGGTATTTATAACAGAGAGCCTGGTCTGGATGGTCTCCAAGAGTAAGAGTGGGCCCTGATAGGAAGACAAACATGCAGGCTTCTGGGTTAGGGTTAGGACTGGGGTTCTGTGGGTGGCCCTTAATGCCAATATGGAGACTGGCCTCAACCTGCAAATTAGCAAAGGGCTAATGGCCACTTGTAGTCAGGGGAGGCATGCAACTGCTAGTGCATCAGCCTGAGCGCACTTGCCACAGCTGTAATGTGGCATGGGGACAGAAGACACTGCTAATGTGAGCCAGCTGGAAGACCACAGGGGTCCTAGATCACAGACCAGGAAAGGTGGAAAGTTTTTGGTAGGCAGAAAGAGGAAAAGGAAGGAGGCACGTCTGCCTTGACTTACACGGTCAGATGCAAGTCAAGGAGGCTCAGACATGCCTAAGAAGGTATGAGAGACATCTTCTACATTGTCCAAAATATTAAAAATGTTACTGTTTATAAAATTATTGTTGTTAGGTGCTGTGGAGTCAGTGTTAGAGTCATAGTGACCCTGTGTACAACAGATGAAACACTATTGTCAGTGCTTCTCTATTTATAAGGTTTTCAATGGCGGATTGGTTTTGGGGGGTGGGTTGCCGGGTCCTTCTCCCAAGCCTATAGCACCTGGTGTTCCCAGGCAGTCTCCCATCCAAGCACTAACAAGACCAGACCCCGCTTAGCTTCCGAGATCTGTCGGAATCTGACACCATAGTAGTACAGCTGCAGGCTGTTTGTAAAATAGCTGCACAATATTTAAGGACCATGTCCCTTTGAATACTGTACCTTAACTACGATTGAGGGTTATGTTTAATGTCCAGAACTAATGAGTATACATAAGGAGGTTGGCTTGAAGTGACTTCATGTTTTATCTGCATGTATAGTCACATATGATTTGGGGAAATGATACATTGTGTTTGGACCACTTTTCCTCCTGAAGTAGGTGGTAAGTTTCTCAAATGCTGCTGCTGGCCTTTCTCTTGTAGCCCCCAGAAATAGTACTGAAGGTGACAAAGCATCAAGTATTGGACCATTAATTTATTAAAATTGATTTTCATACCTAGGGCAGTTTTTTTCTCTTTTGTGCTTTTATACAATTATTATTGACTTTGCTTACTTAAAATGTTGACCTTTTACACTGTATAAGAAGATTATCATATTTTGAAGAGAACAGAAAAAGCAAACCAGCATATTGTCAATACTCAGAACCATTGTGTTAGGAAACAGATGCTCAGTATATAATATTTCCTGAGGAGAAATAAGGAACCAGTCATTGAGACAGAAAACTGACTGTGTTATTTTAAACTGTATGATCGATCACATCCATCATCCAGGTAGAAACCTTTCTAGTGCTATCCTTTTTTAAAAATTTTAGTTATTGATCAAGACCCTGCATTGTATTACTTTGATTTAATCAGTTAACTCTGATTTATTAGAAAAATTTATTGCATCTTGACAATATGTTCCATAAGTTAACTCCTGATAGATGATTTAAATAGTCTTCTTGCAGAGAATCTCAAGAAAAAATATCATTGAAGAGGTCACTATTAAATCAGACATTAAGTTAAGAAACTGAAGTAAATTATCGTTATAAAATATAAGCTATTAATAAAATGCAGAGATGACTAAATCTTTAAGTCTACAGTACGCATGCCTGACAGGAGTAAGAAACTGGATTTGGATATCATCTGGGGGGATGAATAGTATTAACTTTCTGAATTTTTTAACCATTTTGCATTATGGTGGCAGACATATCTAGTAAAACTATTGTAGAGAGATGGAGGTATTGCTCAGGGTCAGAGCACATGTGCGCAGAGGCCCCAGCACCAAAATAAATAAATAAATAGATAAGCAAATAAACAAGACAATCCTGTGGTAGAGCATTTTGAAATTAATATAATTCACCTTTTATATAATATTGCATTTATCATTATCAGATTACCAATTATTGTAAAACAATATAATAGAGGTCAGGATGTCCTTCAGATTTCATCTAGGTTAATTTCATTTCCTAGGCATGTAAGTGCCTCTTAGATGCAGAGCCTTTTGCATTGTGTCCAGTGATATAGCAGCCAACTGTCTTTTTTCTGTACTGTTGGAGTCCACCTTCTGGCCAAGCAGGTCTTTGGTAAAAATTCCTAGGCAATGGGGGTTGATCTTGCTTCAACTGAGGCAGGAGCAGAATCCTGTGAGTTGTTCTCAGTGAGAGGAATCAGGAGCATTAAATGGGGAGACAGGTGAGAAGGGAAGACGGCACGACAGGGGAACGCAAAGACAAGCAAGAGCTAGCACAGAAGTTTCTGTGGAGTGTGTGGAAGCTTGGAGCTTAGTTCACCAGGGACTGCTGCGGAGGGGTGGCTTCTCAGATGCTACTGCTGGCTTTTCTCTGGTAGCACTCAGAACAGTGCTGAGAGTAAGGAAGCATTAAGTCCTAATTAAAAAGAAAAGTGGAAGATGATCTGAGAGCTGGAAAAAAAGTGTGGCCCAAAGGTTGTCTTTCCCGTAGGCTTAAAAAAATAAGTTTGAAAATTATCAAGAGGCTTGAAAATATTCTTGTTAACCCAGTTATTTAATTTTTTCAGTTCTACCATGAGATAATAATTAGAAATGTGAGGTTAATGTATACATATATTCATAAAATGTGAATTACAATCAGGAAATACTGAAGAGTACCTCAGTACCCAGAAGAAGGGATGCCTAGGTAAATCAATTTTCTATATAGAGCCACGTGGTCGGGAGGTTTTGCTCACTATATTTGTGGTGTCCAGCTATGTTCTACCTATGGGCAAAGGCAGAGAAAACCTCCTGCCGTCTGGGTACCAGCGCTTTTGATGATTGGATGTAATTCCATTGAGTAGTGAGTGCCCTTTCACTATATTTGATAATCAATATAGCTATATTACTGTTTTGGTCTTGGTGGCATAACAGAAACATACATGGTATCAGGATACGAACATTTAAAGTATTTAGAGTAACCAAGGAAACTGAGATCGGGGTAAAGGGCCATATTAGTCACTCACTTTATTCTTCCTCACCATCCCTAACCACATTTCATCCCCCAAGAGAAATCAGATTGCTCCAAAGAATGAATGAAGTCCCATGAGTCCCTCTAGTTTCCTGAATGCTTTATACATTATTCTGCGCCTCTTATTGAGAGCTATTTATAACATCTTTTGGGTATAATTCCTGCTTTAATTATGTACAGTCTGAGAATTGAATTTATATTTTCTTCAAGTCTTTTTAATTGAAAGTTTCTGAGTGCTGAGCCCGCCTTAAAATTTACAGAACATGGTTCATGCGATGGACTTGGAAAATGTCTCTTTAGAATAAGATGAGAATGGAGATTAACAATGAATGCTTTAGTGGCTGCTGTTGTTGTTGTTGTTGTTGTTGTTGTTGTTGTTTGGCAGTGCTGATGATCAAACAGAGTTCTTTGCAATGCTGGGCAAGTACTCTACCACTGAGCTGTATCCCCAACCGAATGCTTTAGCTTTTTGATTACATTCACTTCTGCTTGGTGGACTTGACCATGAATGGTCTGAAATTTCAACCGCAAAACAATGATATTCTACTCTGTGCTTTTCAGGTTGATGTGCAGTATTAGCTCTGTCTGTGGTGGTAGCAATCCCAAATTCTCTGGTATGTGTAGATAGAGATTTTGATACAATAAATTTGTATTGCTAGAATCAGGATCAATCTGTCCTTGACTTTCTTGATTATTTAAATTAGTTTTGACTTCACTGATTTTTTTTTTATAACTAAAATAGTGATGTCAAAATATCAGATTTGATAACATAAGAACCAGGTAGATGAGGAAGAAAATATTAAAAGAAAGACAAGTGTCAGGAGAAAAACAAGTGCTATGCTCTTTGCCATCTCCTGATGAGTAGTAGCTTTTCTGTGGAAACAATAGTGTCAGACATTTTGTAGATGATTTGTTAAAAGGGAGGACTCTGAAGTTCCTTTATGCACATTTTTTTTGGGGGGGGATTTTTTTTTGTACATCATTTGAAATCCAGAATTGAATTAGAATCTCCAAAAATGGCACCTTATTTACTGAAAAAGACTTTATACTCCTATATACTCATAAGAGAGAATACCTGTCAGCAAAAGAGAAATCTGTGCATATGTTTACATTAAAACAAAGAAAAGATAAAATAAAAATCACTGCTCCTCATTTAAAAAGTCTGAGTTTACAAGAATAAAATGTATTGCTTTATTATTTTTTACTACCACACTGGATTCTGATGATTAAATAAGTAATTATTTACTTCTTACATTTCATGCAATAGTTCTTTGTTGTTAGGTGCCGTCAAGTCGGTATCCAACTCATAGCGACCCTCGGGAGTGGATTGCCAGGCCCTTCTCCCATTTTTGCAGTGCTGGGAATTGAACTTGGGACCTCAGAGACTGCAGCACAGTGCTCTACCAACTGAGCTAAATCCCAGCCCTAGGCCCTAATAGTTCTTTAGACTCTTTGAAATGTAACAATGGTGAAGAGAGAGAGAGAGACAGGCAAAGGCAGGTGAACACAAATACCAGGTGCTGGGATAATAAACAACCCCCCCCCCCCCCCCGCCGTTCACACCTCTTCATCCTGCTTTGTTCCTTTCACTCCTTTTGTGTTGTTATCACAAGAGCTCAGGACACTCAGTATTTTCTTCAACATGTAACTTTATTAATATACCCACTTTACTAGTGCTTCCCCTAGAAACATAGTTAGATAAACTGGGGATGAATTAAAATGAATTTTTATTTGTTAGGTGCAACAAAAGTTTCAAGCATTTTCTTATATTTTTATACCCAGTATTCTCAATATTTCGTGGCTGGCTTGGTGCATTTCTGTTGCACAGATGGGGTGGTTATGCGCGCTAGGGCCAAATCAGAGGGAACTGATGGAGGAGGTAGCTAAGTCTTCAGCAGTGCTGGCCCTGACCAGTCTTTTCCAGAGGATGGCAGGAAGCACTGGCTCCTCACCCTGCCTCTCTGAAGGATGTCATGGTCAAATAAACTTAGAATGTGCTCTATGTGATTCTATAGTTTTAATCATTTGTGATCATATTTTCATCCTTAACACCTTTGATAAGTCAGGTATTTAGCATGTTTCGTGTCATTTAGTATGCTATTTCTTGAACATTGCTGACTATGAAAACCTTTTTCTGCATGTCACAATGGTGGGACTGGTTTTCAATGGAATATATTTTGAGAAAAATTAGATCAGTGTTTGGTAAACTCATCTGACCGCGTTCCAATAGGTAACAGATTTTACATTATGCTCCAGCGTACATGTGTACATCACTAAAATGATATTGACAATTTGCTCTTTCTGTGTGTGATACAATCTGATATTTCCTAGGCTAGTCTGTTTGATTTTGTAAATGTTGGTTCCTATCGAAATATTTTATAATTCACTAATGGATGGTATCTTATAGTTCAAAACCATACTGTTCTTGTCAATATTGTGAACCTGGCCTGTGTGTTCTCATGGTCACTTCTTTATTCTTTCGGGACTTCCGTATCTCATGCTCCTGGCAAGTACCAAGGCTTCCTTCCTCCCAAGAGGATCACTTGCTATCATGCAATGTACATTATATTCCTGACTTGTGGTCATATGTAGAATTGAAAATGACCACCTCTAGTTATTTGGTCATTTAAATCAGTTTTCACTTAATTTCACTGATATTCAAGAGATGGAACTTACATGTATAGAAGTGATAAGGGGTCAGTTAATGCTAAGTTCTGACATACAAGTGGATCTGGATGCTGTTGTAAGCTGGTCATAAAGGGAATACAGGAGAGTATGGTGGTTCACCTGGGTCTGGAAGGATGAGGTGAATTTGTGTGAGAATTGGGGGAAATTTGGAGAATTGAGGAGATGTACGTTGTGAAAGATTATGAAACCGTAGATCAGTCACAATCAGACTCTACTTAATCAATTATAAGCTCCAATAGGACCTTGCCTTTGGAAGGATAATGTTTCATTTTACTAGCGTTTATCAGTTGGGACACCTGAAGTCAAGGAAGAGCCTATTTTAGGCCCTTTCCAGTTGCCCACCTGAGCAGCCATGAGCTGTGCCATGGTGCAAGGAGCTCCTGAAGGGCCCTCATTCTACAAAATCCTTAGCTGTAATAGACCCCTGGCATATTCACTTGTTGTTGTTAGGTGCTGTGGAGTCGGTATCTGACTCATAGCGACCCTCATAGGGTTTTCAATGGTTGACTGTTTCCGGATTGCCTTGGGAGTGGATTGCCAGGCCCTTCTCCTGAGGCATATTCACTTAAGGATACTTTATAATTATCTGAGGTTTTCTGTTATAACAGTGTTCCTCAGAATTTTCTATTTGAATTTTAGTAAAACAATCAATGTAAATTAATGCTAACATTACTCTATGGGCAATGTGTATTATGTCTCAAAATTTTTTCAGCTTGGAGAAATAAATACTTATACTAAGTAAATAAAATTGCTTTACAATTAAACATATTACTTTATGCCATTTCAAGATATGTCTGTCTTTATAACTGTTCCCAGATTCTCTTTCATTGCTGTGGCACTGGCAAGACAAAAATCAGCCTGTGTTCATTGATTACTGACCATGGTGAATGTTTTGGAAGTCTGCATATTACAAAAAGAAATTTCCTTTGTAATTCTCAAAATAGTCTTGGGCACTAAAATATCACATTATAAAATATCATTAACTAAGTTTTCTTGGAGCTGCTCAGCTGCTCATGAAAGATTTTATAGACTAGATAAAAAGAGGAAAAGATCACTTCCCAGTGAAACCTTGTAACTCAACCAGAAGCTATTTTCAGGAGCGGCCTGGGAGGCGGAGAATTGAGAAACTGCAAATATGTATAAAGAGACTGGCATATGTTTAAATCATATGTTTCTAAAGTTTGACTGAGCATGAAATTCCATTTTATAAGAAGGTGCCCTTGGGAACAGAGGAAAGGAAATGCTGATGCACCTGTTATCTGACAGCAGCCAAGCTTTGGGACGAACTCCCAGCCAACTGGGTTGCCCAGGGTGCAGCCAGAAAACCCTCAGAGTCAGCTTTAAGGGGAATGGCACAAGCCTTTCCTGAAGATTTGTGAAGAGACAGGAGACATTTCAGGTCACCTGCTGAACCCTCTGCAGCTCTGTTTCCCAATGTTATGGACAGCCTCTCCTTTTCTCTCTTTTTCTCCATTGCAACTGTAGGATGTCCCAGCTTTTTATTGCTTCCTGTAGCTCTTCACTGGGGGCTCTCTGAGGCTTTGCCAATTTCTCCTTTACTTTTATTAGAAACTCGATGATGTTATATAGCCCACACTCTCAGATGGCATTTGAGTATTTCTTATGGTATTCAACAACCATGAATTGAGGCTCCGTAACTGCTCCACTCATTCCATATGATGGTGGAGAATAAACAAAGCTAGACAGTTTCCTTAAAATAGATGGATATTTCCCAACTTCCAGTGTGCTTCAAGCCTCAGAGAGCCAGAGTTGCTTGAATATTTCTTCCTTCCCTTGCACCTAAACAGTGGGAGCAGTCTGCCTTGCAAATGGCTGGCAGGCAAAGCGCTCACTCATTTTAGTCTTTCTTTATATCATTTGAATTATTGAGGTGTTAATGAGCCTTTATAAAGGCAGGACCCAAATATAATTGTGCTGGATTTATTCTCCCCTGGTGCAGGCTCTGTTTCAAAAGCCCCACTGAGCTGCATTTTTCTGGGGTGTGTCTTTTTCAAAATCACAGCTTTGATGTTCTTTTCGTTGAAAACGAAGCCTGCCGGGGGCTGGGGCTCCAGCAGCCCCACCGTAAGCAAGGGGCATGTAGGGGGTGAATGAAGATTCTGCCCTCGGGAAGCCCTTTACACCCTCACATGCTTCAGGCAGCATACAAATCAGGAGTGGAAACAGCAGAAACAGTGAGGCCCCCCAAACCCAAATATTTTAAATTCACTTGATAAACGTTTTGGCAGCGGCTTCTAAGGACAAATGTCTCTATTATGGATTTGCCCACACTTGAGTTACAGCTGTGATAGGTCCTTTCCCCTGCCATCGTCCATCGCGTGTTTTAAAAAATATCCATCTGGTTCTGTGCTTACTGAGATATTTATTTTCTCAGAAGGACACTGTGATCGCAATAGGTCTGGCTGGGATTGGAAATCTTACCAAAAAGTGACTTCACTAAATTATGTAGATTTCTGTTAGATTTCACAGAAGTAAGGGATTGACTTGTCAAGAAGTAGTATCCATCCAAATAAGATATGCTGATGAGTAAGATGCCTGTGATCAAATGGCTGAATGTAGAGTATAATGAATAAGGCTTGCTAACCCAAAATGCCTGCAGCTGTAGCTCTGTGGCATCTGATCCCGTCAGATCTCAGAAGCTAAGCAGGGTCAGGCCTGGTTAGTACCTGGATGGGAGACCGCCTGGGAACACCAGAAGCTGTAGGCTTGGGAGAAGGACCTGGCAACCCCCTCCCAAAAATCAGTCTGCCATTGAAAACCCTATGAACAGCAGAGAAACACTGACAATAGTGTTTCCCCTGTTGCACAGAGGGTCACTATGAGTCGGATACCGACTCGACAGCACCTAACAACAACAACAAACCCAAAATACCCACTCGTAGGAGTGCAGCTGTGGGGAGCTGTGTACTTGGTTGCTCCCTTTTACCTACCTGCCTGTGCCTTCCCCCAAAGACCCTCCTTCCCTCTCTTGGCTGCCGTCACCTTCTGCACATTAGTACCACCCATTCGGCGGGTGTGCATCATGGTACCAGAGTGCTGAACAGTCGCACCCCAAGGATCAAGTTATTTCTGACTATCTGGCCCCTGCTCTCCAAACTACAGGACCGTAGATTTTGTCATCCACTTACTGCACACTAACTGCATTCACTTCTTACCCTCAAGACCTTCATTTTGCTCCTGAGGGACAGGATGGGATCCCCCTGCTTTCCATCATGACTTGACTTGACTTTGAACAATATACAGGCCTATGTTGTACTCCATAAATAAAACTAATTGTACCTTTTAGCTCTATCTGGCTATTAACCTGGCATGACCTTGTAGGTGCAGACTAATGGTGCCTTGTCCTGCCAGGGGACAGTTCAAAGAGGCTGACTCATCACAGAGACAGCTGGCATTGAAGGCAATTTGCAGCTCCGTTGGTCGTTTCTCCCCACCCTGTTCGTGGCAGAAGTCTGTACCTTACCTATGGAGGAATAAGCCTGAGTGCTTGTGTCCAATAAGGGGCTTCCTCCTGGTGGCACACGTGAGCAACCACACCTGCTAACACACGGGGACCTTGGGCTGTCTCAAAATCCAAGCCAGTGTCTGCCCTGGCAAGAAGTACAGAAGGAGGCCTCTTGGCGTACAGATGGACGTTCTTTTGGCCTTTCAGTTTATTCTCCCCATAGGTGAAAATGGGACTTGTGTCTCAGAATGTCCTAAGTTCCCAACCTCTCGTCCAATTCAGACCTCGACTGCCCAGGGCTCTGTGGCTATTTGCAGGGAAGGGAAGGGCCAGAATAGTCTTAGCAGTGTCATCCACGTTACGGTTTCTTTCTAGCTCTTTGCCTCATTGTTCTTCATTTTAGCCCTCTCTCTACATTTTAAATATGAGGTAATGTTATTAAAACTATTATTGTTGTTATTTTGCACTCTGGCATACATCATTTTGGCTCTTAACGTTTTTCTTTTTTTGGTACTGACTTCATAAGATCATGGTAAGGATTAAATGAGGTAATACAACTGGGCATGGTGGCACATGCCTGTAACCACATGAGAGGCTGATACAGCAAGCCACTTGGGGGGCTGAGACAGCAGGATTGTGAGTTTGAGGCCAGAGGTAGCCTGGGTAAATTAGTGAGCCTCTGTCTCCAAATAAAAATGGGCTGAAGGTGCAGCCCAATGATGGAGTGCCCCCAGAACAGAAAGAGAAAGAAAGAAAAAGAGAGAAAGACATGTGAATTAATTAGGATATGTATAAGGAAAAGCTGCAACAACAGTAACCTCATAATATCCTGGTTCTTTTGGTAGTCCATGGTATATTCAATATTCATTTCCACAATCATAATTCAAAAGCATCAATTATTTTCCTGTCTCCCTTATTCAATTTCCAGCTTTCACAAGTATATCATGCAACTGAAAATATCACGGCATGAGTCAGGTACACCTCCATCTTCAGTGTGGCATCTTTATTTTTCAACACTTTAAATAGGTCTTTTGTAACAGCTTTTCCCAATGCAATGTGTTTTGATTTCTTGATTAATGCTTCCATGGGTATTGATTATAGAACCACAGAAAGCAAAATCTTGAACAACTTCAATATTTTCTCATTTATCATGAAGTTGCTTACTGACCCAATTGTAAGGATTTTTATTTTGTTGATGTTGAGGTGCAATCCATACTGAAGGGTTTGTTCCGTTCCTTGATCTTTATCCATAAATGCTTTAAATCTTCTTCAGTTTCAGCAAGCAAAGTAGTGTCATCTGCATAATGCAGGTTGTAAATGAGTCTTCCTCCAATCCTGATGCCATGTTCTTCTTTGCAAAGTCCAGCTTCTCAGATTATTCTCTCAGCATTGAGATTGAATAGGTATGGTGAAAGGATACAGCCTTGAGCCACATTTTTCTTGACTTTAAGCCAAGCAGTGTTTCCTTGTTCTGTTCAAACTACTGCCTCTTTGTCCATGTACAGATTCCCCGTTAGTACAATTAAGTGCTCTGGTATGCTTGTTGTTGTTAGGTGCCATTCAATCAGGTCCAAGTCATATTGACCCTCATAGGATTTTCAATGGCTGATTGTTTTGGGATTGCTTCATGATTGGATTGCCACATTCTTCTCCTGATTTCGAAGTGCTGGGGATTGAACCCAGGGCCTCAGCGCAGCACAACACGCCAGCAACTGAGCTAAACCCCAGAGCTTTCTGATGTGCTTAGGAAAAAGTAATTGCTAAAACTCATAGCCCTGGTTAATAGAATTCCAAGTTTACATATTCATATTTTTGATCTGCTTAGCACTGGGTGTTCTTCCTGTCCACCAGCAGCTCATGACCACAGTGCCATGCTTATCTGATTACTGCCACGGAGTCTCTCCACCTCTCCCTCAAGATATAAACAGCCACTGTTTCATGCTTCAGTGTGTAAGTATGGAACCAGAGATTCCATAAGAGAATTCCTAGGACTACCACTGATGAATTAACTCTTTCCAAGGTATCTGGAATGGTGATTATTATGTCATCATCTTGGGAGAATTAAAAACATAGTGAGTGAAATAATTTTCTGTGCTCTGTAGTTTAGATAATGAACCCTGGTTGATAAAGATAATCTCTAGGGAAAAGGGTCTTGCTTTATAGGTAGCTTCTGACAAGATAAAAATACATTAGAATGACCCCTATGTTGTAACATCTTTTCTTTTCAAGCTCGTGGGCTTGGAAATCCAAATATTAGTGAATTGGAAGTCATTAGTCTTAAGAGATCTGATTTATAAGGGACAAACTCATCAGAAGCCTTTGTTTAAAAATTGGAATTCTCACTGGTCAAAGTACAATAAAAACCAAAGTTAACACAGGGCGAGGACATTTAGGTTGAGTAATTTGCATATTCTCTAGTTATACCTGAATTGTTTTTGATAGCTTTATTATTATTTGACAGTCATTTGATAGGAATGGACTTTATTAAGGTAATTAGTTGGATCATGTTAAGGGACATTGTTATCAGCTACGACACTTTGAAGCATCTGACTGTGACATCTTTTGATGGTTGCCCAGGTTAGTACATACTTTGGCTATGGCAATGTCTGGGTGGCTTCAGAGACATATTGCTTAAGCTTTTTATCTTGGAAGCATGCTGATAGGGATATGGAAAAGCTGTCTGCCTGAAGATCAGAGCATTCCCGGTGTGATTCCTGGTGGCTCAGTAATGTCTGCTGGGCTGGCGGTCTAGCTCAGTTGGTAGAGTGCTTGCTTAGCATGCATGGAGGCCCTGGGTTCAAACCCTACCACCACACACACACAAATCACCTTGGAATTCTTTGTTATGCTGTTAATTAATATTATTTTACTTTAGTAATAATTTCTTTGGACAAATGCAATACAGTTACTTTTATTTAAAGGTGTATACTTAAATTTATAACCTAGTAGCCTCCTTAAGTGTTTGAGGTAGTCCAAAATTTTGCCTTAGTTTGTTCCACAATCAACATCAGTGGAAGCAGCAGTCAAGATATCAAAAGACATATTGCATTGGGAAAAGCTGTTGCAAAAGACCTCTTTAAATTGTTGAAAAGTAAAGATGCCACACTGAAGGCAGAGGTGCACCTGACTCAAACCAAATGGAGCCCCGAACCCATTCCAGTTCAACTGTTTAAGTTTTTTCTGCATCTCAACCTGAACCAGAACCCAGGGAAAAATTTGTTTCAGATCCAGGTTTTTTTTTGTGTGTGTGTGTGTGTGTGTGTGTGTGTGTGTGTGTGTGTGTGGTGTGTCATTAGCTATTTAAAAATTGGAGGAAAAAAATTTAAAAATCTTACTCATGTATCTAAACCTAGGATTAAACTTTTAAACCTGAACCAAACTCAAACCCTTTAAATTTTGCATATTGGACCCTTTCTGAACCTGAACCTGATTTTTGTGGGTTTGAAGCCTTGGTTAGAAGCACCCTCCCCTTGCCTTCACATACTAATCAGACCTTAAAATGGAAAGTTGCTTTCCTATTTTATGAAGAAAAATAAGTCTGTAAGAAGTCATGGAATCATATTTAGTTGGGCCTCTGGAATGGCAGAGAGCTTTTGGTGCTGTATCTGCTCTGGAATGACACTCACTGTGGTCATACATTGTTACCAGTCCCTCTTCCGTGCTGGATGTGGTTGATTGTCCTGTGCTTGTACTCTTGAGGGAAAAACGGCCACACAAAATCAGCTAAAGGAGACTAGAAATAGCCAACATGGAAGTTATATGATCCTGTATCCTTTTAGAAAAATATAAAAAAAAAATTGACTAAACATATGTTTTCAGTTTTATTACATGATATGCAAAAGGGAGGGAAGTTTTCATATCACAAAATACATAACACACATGGAAAAAACTGAATGTTACCCCCTAAACATACAGAGGAATATAAACCGAGGATGTGTATTTCAGTTAGGGTGTTTTTTGCTTTGTGTAAACACAGGCTCACTCATATCACATAACAAGTTCAGAGATACAGAGGCTTTGGGGTTGGATAATAAATTGTTCAATGTCTTCCTGGCTCAGATTGTCTATCTGTTCTTCCACTATCTTCATCTTATATTGCTTGGTGGCTATATATGTGCTACATATGGAGACAGTTCATCCCATATGTAAATGATCCCATGCATGATGATCTGACACAGAATCTGTAGCATATTAGTTATTGTTAGGTTCCATCAAGCCAGTGTCTGACACATAACGACCCTACGTATAACAGATAAATGACTATTGTCAGTACTTCTCTGCTATTCATAGGGTTTTCAGTGGCTGATTGCATTTTTGGGATTGGGTTGCCGGGTCCTTCTCCCAAACCTATAGCACCTGGTATTCCCAGGTGGTCTCCCATCCAAGTACTAACCAGGCCTAACCCTGCTTATTTTCCAAGATCTGATGGGATTGGACACCACAGTGCTAAAGCTGCAGGCAGGGCACATTAGGCTTAACACAAAATAATATTTCTCACTTGAAGAAATAGTTTTCCTAAACAATGCTAATCACCATGTGGGGAAATCCCTATTATATCCTTACTCTGAATAAAGCATTGCCTTTGTCTGTTTGAACGCTAGTGGGAACTGTTGATAACCAGGCCAATGTTAGACATCTAAGTTCTTAAAGCAGCAAAATTCAAAGCTGAGAAAATTAAGGACTGCTTGTATGTCTGCACAAAAAAATGTGACTTGGAGTTTGTTGCTACATCATCATCAGAAGAATATAATTTCCCTAATAAATTTCATTGAAGGGAATGTCTTCTCTATAGGAAGTCAGCAGGGACTTCCCCCCATTGGAAATCTAATCTGATCTCTCATAATTAGTGATTAAAACCACTGGTCAGTGGGAACCCATTGTGAAGGCCTGAATACAGGATTGTGTTCTGAGAACCAAACAGGGTGGGTTGGTGCCGTAGTCTTCACCCCCTGATGTTCTATGAATCCCTTTCACTCAGTTGTAGCTGTAGGTCTTAAATGTGGCTTCTTCACTAAGACCTGTCACTGTTTATTGCTTTCAGGCATATCTATGAACAAAACTGAATGCCATGAATAACAGGAATATAACCAAGTCAGAGCTAACACCCAAAATCACTACATGATACATTCACCGTAGCCCTTTGAACTATAGCCTAATATGACTTTAGTGGAGAGCAGAAGGCATTCCAGTCTGACCTGAATGCTGCTTTGAAGAAGCCAGTGGTCACATAGGATGAGCATTTTAAACAGGCTTGCTGCTGTTCATTTAATAGAAATTGGCTCTAATAAAGTGAGAGTTGAGGAAAAGACATTTATTCCAGTAGCCAATGCACTCCAAGTAAACTATATCAAAATATTATTCTGACCATTACTTGTCAGTAACAAAAATGAGTGAAGGATCCTTTTAGTTTATTTTGTCTTCGTCTTTGGTATTTCTGCCTTTACCTAATTTAAATCTCACTTGTTTTTCAAGTACTCATGCAAATGCATTGCTCTCCATGACAGCTTCCATGATTTCCCTTTATCCCACATCAAGCTGCGTGTTCATTTTTTTTGCTGATTAATCTGTTTATTGCCACTCTGGTTTTCTCAGAAGGAATTACTGGGAGCAAAGTTACCAGACTTAGTAATTAATAATATGGAGTTACATGCCAGATAAATTGGCATTTCCGATAATTAAGAAATTTTTAGCATGAATATGTTCATGCAATGTCTAGGTCATACTACAATATTTTATGTTGTATACCTGAAAGCCAAATTTGATTGAGCTTTCTTTATTTTATCTGACAACACTCCTTAGGGGCTGGCAATGCTGAAAGCAACAAGGCACTCTTGGACTAGTCTAGGTGATGGAGAACACAAGTGAAACTGTGATCAAGGTCCTAAAAATATTCAGGATGAAAAATTAGCAGAAACTGGCACCTGATGAAATGTGAACAGGTGAAGGTGGTTAGAATTAGTTCAGATCAACGGCTGTTCAACACACTGTACTTTTCTCACTCTTTCATCTGTGCAATCTTCCTGAGTGAGCAATTTTACCCACTAAGTATTGTTCATGAACATCTTGGACTAGCAAGGTGACATGAAGGTTGTGCCTCTTTGCCATCAGATTGCCTGGGCACTACCCCTTACTACATGAGACGTTCAATCTCTCTGGATCTCTGGTTGCTTATCTGTATATTAGGAAAAGCACTATAAATATGTGCAGCAAAGTCGATTACAATTGCCTGTTACAATTTTTGTTATCTATTTTTGTGTATCTCTGGTTTCTAAATTTTCTGTAATGTGTAGGTACACAAACATGTATATCACCTTTTATTGGGAATTTTTAGAGGCTGCTGATATATTTTGAATTAAAATGTTTTTATTAACTTTTTTTGAAGTACTATTGATATACCAAAAATTGCACACATTTAATGTATAAAATTTCATATTTGGACATATGCACACATCTGTGTTATCATCACCACCATCAAAGTACCTAACAAATCTGTCACCTCTAAAGTTTTCTGTTCTTTAGTGCATCTTTTTTGGTTGTTTGTGATAATCTATTATCTTTACATATTTCAAAGTATATAATATCACAATACTCTATTGTTATCTATAGATGAGTACTGTGTTGACTAACATCTCTAGAAATTATTCATCTTCTATAACTAAAACCTTATACCCATTGAGCAACAATTTCCCATTTCCTCTCTGTATAGTCTCTGGTCCCCACCATTATGTTCTCTGCTTTTGTGAGTTTGAATATTTTAGATTCTTCAGGTAAGTGGAATCATGGAGTTCTTGTTTTCCTTCTGTACAGTGAATGACCTTTATGTTTAACCATTGTTCCAAAAAAAAGTGAAATTTCCTTTCTTCTTCTTTTTTTTTTTTTTTTGGCAGTACTGGGGGTTGAACTCAGGGCTTTGCGCTTGCATGATCTGCAAGTGCTGAACCACTGAGCTGACCCCCAGCCCATTATTTTTACATTTTGAGACAGGGTCTGGGTAAGTTACAAGACTGCCTCTGGTCTCGAACTTGTGATCCTCCTGCCTCTGTCTCCCAAGCCACTGGGATTACAGGTGTGTGCCACTATGCCTGGCAAATTTTCTTCTTTTTATTGTTGTTATTGTTAGGTGCTGTCAAGTCAGGTATGACTCATAGCTATGTTACATATAACAGAATGAAACGCTACCATACACTGTACCGTACACAAGATCTTTTCATGTTTGAGCCCATTGTTGCAGTCACTGTGTTTCTTCTCATTTTGAGTTGTGCCACATCAGCAAATGGAGGTCTAGGGGCTCTATTCTCATCATTAGGGTTGACTCTACATTGAGGAGACAACTCTTCCCCAGCTGTCTTTTGAATGCCTTTCAGTCTGAGGTGCTCATTTTCTGGAACTATATTTGACAGTGTTTCTCTGCTACTCATAAGGTACTCAATGGCTAACTATTCGGGGAGTAGGTTGCTAGATCTTGTCCCTAGTCTGTCTTAGGCTGGAAGCTCAGCTGAAACCTGTCCACCAGGGATGCCCCTGCTGGTATCTGAGATCCCGGTGGCATAACTTTCAACATCACAGCAACACGCAAGCCCCCAGAGCATGACAAGCTGAGAGAGACATGGAGACTTCTTTTTATGAGGCTGAATGATCTTCCATTGTACATGTTTTTGACTATGCATATATGTGTGTGTATACATATATATGTGTGTGTATATATGTATATGTATATATGTGTATATATACACATATATATACACACATACACATACATACATATATATGCCCACATGCATAAACACAAAGCACATTTTCTCTGTCCATTCACCTATGGGTGAACATTCAGTTTGCTTCCACGTTCTGGCTGCTGTGAATAATGCTGCAGTGAACATGGGCATGCAGTTATCTTCAAGGGATGCTAGAACAATTATATACCCATATGCAAAAAGCTTTTATTCAGATCTTGAGCTTTATGCAAATATTATTTTAAATGGGATTTATTAACTTTAATGTAAAACCTAGAAATGTAAATCTCCTGAAATAAAACATAAATGGATATTTTAATGGGCTTAGATTAGACAAAGATTTCTTAAATCTGACACCAAAAGCAAAATCCACTTTTTTAAAAAAATAAATTGAACTACATCAAAATAATAATTACTGCTCTACAAGAAAGTATAAGATCATAAAGAGATAAGCTGGAGCCTAGAGAAAATATTTTCAAATCACACATCTCATAAAGAGTTTATCTGAAGTATATGAAGATTTTGCAAGAGCCAAAATTTAGGAAAGAATGAAACAATTTAAATGTGGTTAAAAGATTCAATAGATGCTCTCCAATGATATAAAGATTACAAGAAAGCCCATTAGAAGTTATTGAATGTCATTAATTAGTACTGAAATGCAAATTAAAAGTACCACATGGTACCACTACACACATAATAGACAATTTAAACAAAACAGCAACATCTAACAAACATGTGGAGCACCTGGAACTGCTGGTGAGCATACAACATGGTACAGCCCTTTGCACACACACTTACTGGGTGTGCCCACTATTTTCACTCTTAGATATATACTCAAGTGAAATGAAAAGTGATGCTCACATTAAAACTTATACACTATGTTTAAAGCAGCATCATTCATAATAACCCCAAACAAAAAAGCACCCAAATGTCCTTCAGCTGCTGAGTGAATAAATAAAACATGGTGCATCATATAATGGGATGCTAAGCGGGCATACAAGGAAGTGAACTATTGGTGCTTACACACGTAGGTTATACTGACATGGAACTTGGTGTGTGAAACCACCACCCTCAAAGAGTATGTACTACATGAAAGGCAAAACTGCGTGGATAGTAAGCAGATCAGTGGTTAGCAGAAGCTGGTCGTGGGGTAGAAGTTGAGTACAAAGCACCACAGGGAAATCTGGGGGTGCCAGGATTGTCTGTAACTTGATTTTGATGGTGGTTATATCATGGTATTTATCTGTCCCAATTTGTATAACTGCACACTAGAATGGATGACTCATAAGTAGTAATAAAAATACAAAAAATTACCTTAAAAGCATGTATTATCAGTGGCATCATTATTCTCATATGTTGATCATACACAAATGAGAAGAGGACCAAGGCAACATCTTACAATTGGACTAGAGAATTTATGAGTGAAGATAGGATGAGATAGAGAATACCAGAGGCTGTTTGTGGGGAAATGAGTTCTTTATTAAGTCCCTGTGTTTGCATTATGCTTGGGCTTTTTCAAACGGAGGATAATCTATCTTCTGTGTTCTCCTAGTGCTTGCCTTCTTGCTTTATTTCACATTATGTAATTTTGCCTTGTTTTATGTCTACTTGAGACATTTATTTCCCAACAATATTATCACTGCTTGAAAGAGAGAACTATATTTTACTCATATTTGTGTATACAATAACACAATTTTTTTCAACAAAAACTTAAAATGATTACAATGACATGACGGTATGCAGTTCATTAATTTCCAGCATTGGCTCGAATGCTCTGTTAAGGCCCACCTCTTCCATCTTGTCTCTCCTCCTACATTTCCATCTATAATACTGAGGTGCTCACCTGGTGATAGGAGTTGAGAGTGCGGCTTTGTTTACATGGAGCTCAAGACAGGTGGAGACCGGGCGAGGTGGCGCACGCCTGTAATCCCAGCAGCGGGGGAGGCGGAGGCAGGAGGATCGCAAGTTCGAGACCAGAGGCAGTCTGCGTAACTTAGCGAGACCCTGTCTCAAAAAGTAAAAAAAATGGGCTGAGGGTGTAGCTCAGTGGTCCAGCACTTGGAAGCATGCAAGCACGAGGCCCCGGGTTCAACCCTCAGTACCGCAAAAAAATAAAAAAGACAGGTGGAGACAGCTAGGGGGAGGGTCTATTCACTAGTGTGATAAAAGAAGCATGAATGAAATTTATAGAACTAGAAAGAAAAGGTACCTACCTCAGCCTGAGAGGTATAGTCGGAGATTTAAAAAACAATCTCTGAAAGAAATATTGAAGAATGAATGATCTGGACTTATTTCTATCAAATGGGCATAAAGACCATGAGAAGTGGAGCATGGACCCCTGAGAATCACAGGATTTGGAAAACTAGAAGTGGTTCATCATGGATAAGGCAAAAATTTGAGGAAGCCACACTCTCAACTCCTATCACCCAAGGCCGGTATAGTGCTGAGGCATAGCTGTCCTCTAGGTTATTTCAAAGAAAGCATGGTACGGTTCACCTGGTAAGGATCTTTTTATTATACCAGGTGAGCACCTCAGTAGTACAGATGAACAGAGACTGGAGAAGTGGGTGGAGAGAGTGGGGGCTGATGGTAATATAGTAGAGCAGGGCGGCTGGGTTTCTGGTGTGGGAGCCTGAGTGTGTGGTAATGCCATTTATTAAGACAGAGCAAAGCAGATTTGGAGAGTGGAGGTGAGTACAGTTTGGGGCCTGGGTGCTTAGTGAGGGTGGCCTTAGAGGCAGGGTATAACACATGTGGAGCTCAGGAGAGTTGTCTGAGTGGATGCAGCCTGCTGACTCTTCCTCACCCTCTACGTCTTGCCCCAGGTATTATAGCTCATGAGATACAAGATGAGTCACAAGAGTATTGATTTACTTCGTGAAGCATTGTGACTACTACATGCTAGGCAGTGTTTTCAGTACTAGTGAGAAATGTGGAGTAAATCTTGTCTCTGTCATCAAAGAACTTAAAAACTCGAGTGCAATGAAGGAGATAAAAATAAGTAAATAAACAACAAAATCAGAAATTGAGTTAAGTGCTGTGAGAAAATAGACATGACACAGTGAGAAGATTGGGGTCCTTCAGACAGGAGTCCAGTGAAGGCCTTTCAAGGGGATCTCTCTGAAACAGACATTCAGAGGAAGCTGTGGAGCTGGGGGGGGGGGGGTGTGTCCAGGCCAAGGTAACAGCTTAGCCAACAGCAGCAAAGGAACTGCAAGAGACCACAGAGAAGCATCCCACAAGTACTCCTCCACCAAATCAGTGACCAACGACGTCAATTCAAATTATGCCCAGCATATGCCAAAAATATTGGTAGATAGTCTTAGAAGGTTAATTGAAATTACATTTTAAAAGGAGACTTTTCCATTCAAAAGTTGATGTACATTATAATCCTCACTTTGGGCAACTGGGGAGAGAACAAGCATCACCAAGTGAAGGAAACTAAAGGAAAACAGAGGTGGGGTCTAAAAGATTTCTTAGGAAGTAATATGAAGAGATTAGAGTCTGAAACCAGACTTTCCTGGTTCCCATCCTTAGTTAGTATGTGTCCAATGGCAAATTCCTTAACTGTCCCTCAGTTTCCTCCTCATATGAGAGATCAAGGTAAAAAGTTTTGTGAGAGAGAAAGGAATTAACCAAACTGGTACTCACTTAAAAAAATACCCAGCACTGTGTTTGCTGATACGCGCTCACTGCTGTTTTATTACTATTCTCTGATGAATGGGATGCTACAGTAAAATCTGTACGAATGATTACAGTGTTGGGCCCGGGTGATGGTGGCTGTCACTGCGCTCTGGTTTAGACATGGCTCCAGTGACAGGGAAGCACCACCCTGCAGAAGCTTATGATGAGGGTTGGCAGCACAACTGGGTCATTTGATTTCCACTTCAGGATAAAACCCTGTGCAGCTTGACAGAATTACCACGAAGGCCTGAAACCAATGGGGTAAGTGGCCATGCCTGTTTGTACAAAGGTGGAACTACCTCACCCATCAGAGGGCTGCCGAGAGGTGCTCCTGCAATGCTACATCCTGCCGTCTATGCGTCCCCATCTGCAGACATCATAGTGAGGCCAGTGTTGTATGCATGTTCGCAGGAAGGCCTGGAGTATCACAAAGCTAGAACAGTTGACCTTCTTTAAGCACTCCGTCCAATCTGTAAATTTTCATAAACAAAATCTCTTCTTTCTTATGAAGCGATTGTAAGAATTCATTAATGCCACAAAGTACTTTCAACACCTCTATAAAGTGCCTTCTTGTTATCTTATTCCATTTGGTAGCTCTCTAACCTTTTGGAAGATGTAAAGTCATAAATATTAAAATCGATCTTGCATATTTTATGTTGTTTTTATCGTGATGAGAGAATATTAATTTATTGGAGATTTGTGCTTTACTAAAGGTTGCCTTTGAGGTTCCCTTGCAGCATGACTTGTTAACTTCAACCAAAGTGTGGGTGGTGAAAGGGTCAAGGTGGGCATTAAGTGCCTCTTAGGAGAGAAAGGCTGTAAGAATAAGCTCCATAGCTAGCTCCTTCCTCTCTCCTCTGAAGCTCACAACACTTTTAAGCAAATTGAATGGTGAAGAATGTGTAATTTTTTAAAAAATGAGCCAGATAGTTTTTATGATGTTTTATTCAATCAAATATGCCATTCATTTTGTACTAAATTACATAGCTTTGAACGTTATGATTAATAGCAGTTTGATTCCGAAGCCTCTCAAGTTCTTCATGCCTTCCTGCACTTCTTTGCAGGAGTTCATTTTGCCCAGAATGGCTGCCACTCCACCTTTCACTCCTCCCTTTGGTGAACTGGGTGCCTTCCCATTGCTTTCAGACTCTGTCTGAGCAAGGCACAGTGGCGCACGCCTGGCATCCCAGCTACTTGAGAGGTTGAGAAGTGGCCTTTGTCTCAAAAAGTAAATAAATAATGGGCCAGGGGTGTGAAGGCCAGTGGTAGAACAGTTGCAAAGTATGTGTGAAGCCCTGGGTTCAACCCTCAACTATGGCAAAACAAAACAAAGCAAAGCAAAAAAAACCCACCAAAATTCACCTGGCTTTACCCCGTATAAGGAATATACAGTGGTGTTGGGATTCAGCTCAGTTGGTAGAGCACTGCTCTGTAGTCTCTGAGGTCCCGAGTTCCATTCCAAACACCACAAAGATGGGAGAAGGACGTGGCAATCCACTCTCAAGGCAATCCCAAAACAGCAATTGAAAACCCTATGAAGGGTTGCTATGAGTCGGACACAACATGATGGCACCTAACAACAAGGAATATACATGGCTAGAACACTTTTATTCTGAGCAGACTTGCTATGCCCTGTGCTGCTGCTTGGTTTAACATGTGTAAATCCTTAATGCACTTAATCATTTGCTTTCTGATTTTCTTGAAATATAACCTGTCTCCCTTGATGTCCAGTTCACATTGCTGTTCATATCAGCATGATGACAACAGAGAGCAAAAGTCACAGTAACTTACACGTGACAAATTGTGCTTTTCTCTCTAGAGGCCTCTTGGTAGGTTGTGCATCAGCAGTGTGAAGCAGAAGCCCAGCTGCTTCCCTCCTACCTGCTCCATTGTCCCTGGTGCCTGGCTATTGTCAAAAGTTCTTTTTGTCTAAGGTCTTTAGTGGGCATCAACCATCAAATCTGTGGCCCGAGGAAGAAGGAATGGCAAATGAAGTATTTGTACCAGCTGTCATTACACCTTGTACTTAAGAAATTTCATAGACATTAAACATCTGCTTATATTTCATTGAGTAGAAAATTATGACTACTTCTAGCTACAAAGGGAGCATTACTTATTATGATTAATAATTAGTAATTATGATTAATAATGTACATTGGTGAGACAAATAGCTCACAATGTGTACCATAGTGTTTGGTTACTCTCACATGTTCTGGGAGTGCCAAAAATGTATAAACATCTTAAGAGATATTATCTACATATTACTTTTTGTGTTACTATAGCAATGTATACTATAACATTCACTCAAAAGATGATGCTAATGCCATGCATTCTTAAAATAGCACATGTGAAGTTTCCATCCCAAGATATATATACATTCTTGGTACTTTTTGTATAATTAATAAAGAACATCTTCTAGAGTCATATGCTGTATGTTAAGTGCCAACACAGCAAATTATCCTGACCAATTCACCACAAAATTGGGAATTAACTGAGAAAAAAGTCCAAAGTGTTGCTTGACTAAATTACTTAGGTTTATTACCTTGGTTCATAACTAATTTTATATTCAATTCTAGTAGCTTTTCTCAGACTAGGGGTATTGATCACCATTATTTATCTATGCCCAATTTCCCTTCTGTATATTGGAGATAATGATAAAACCTTACCTCAAAAATTGTTATGATAAAATACATTCACAATGCCAAGTATTTAGAGTGGTTTCAGACACATGGGAGATATTTATTAATTTTTACATCTTCACTACAGTGATATTACTTATAACTTAAAGTCTATTGACAGTTTATCATGGTTCAGTCCCTGTGAGCAATGCTGTACAAATATTATTCATACAATGCTCACAATGGTCTTTTCAGGTTTGTGTTATTCTTACCATATAAATTGGAAAAGAGAGGTTTAGTTAACAGATAGTCATGCTTCCTATGTTCTTATCATAGTTCTAAGTCCTTTATGAGGATTATCTGATTTAGTCTCCATACCAAGCCTGTGATGAAGGAAAAATTATCATCTCCATTTGCAGGTGGGGAAATTAAGGCACAGAAATGTTAACTCGCTTGCATAAGGCCATGCTTTCAGTTCCTGGAAAAGACAGGACGTAGGTACAGGAAGTCTGGCTGCAGGGTGCTGCTCTTCTTCCTCACTGGGCTGCAGAGGTTTTTGGAGGAGTCAGGATCAGGAGCTGGTGTCGCTGAAGCTTTCAGCCACCATGTTGCCCCTCCTTAGTATGTGTTTCGTTTTTTTCCTCTGTCATTAATTGTATACTCTCCCTTTCTCTTGTTTTAGTGTTTTTCTGATTTATTGCCATTTCACAACCACACTTTGTGAACTGCAGTCACTTACATAACTTAGGTGTGTGTACTGGCCCATGTGGACTCTTGCTTAAACTGACTGCTTAAACCAGTCAGAAGAGTCAAGCTGACAGAACCACCGTAATGCTTTACAGACTATATTTATGGAAAGGATTTTCCCATCATCTTGACGGGGTATGCTATTTGCAGACAAGATAATACATGAATACTCCTGGTCAGAGAGGCTCTCCTTTAACACTCTTCAGAGCAAGCAGCTACTTCCATCTAGTGGGGCAATGAAAGTGCCCATTTTCTCTGTGTGTTGAGCCTCTTTTGCAGGGAGTAGGAAGACCTACTCCCCCTCTATATATGCCATTTATGCAAAATAAACTCTATAGCAATGGCATGTATTTATTTCTTAATTATTTGGATGTTTTTGAAGTTTTTCCTTACTAATATTATCATAAGGAATTTATATATGTTGCCTCCAAATCAAGTATATTTCATTTGTTTCATTTTCTGTCATCTTAAATAATGAACAAGTTGAAACTTAAATGGTCTATTTGGACACTAGTAATTCACTTGTCTTACTATGCAATTAAAGTTGAACCAGAGTGTTTCTTTGACTGTGCTTAACTGCAGATTGCACAGTTGAAGTATTCCAAATGTAGTTAATTTCATGTCTAAATCCTTTCTCTTACTGTCTGAGTAAATGATCAATAATAGAAGTTTATTTGGCTCCTCCTTCTGGAGACTGGCAAGTCCAAAACAGGCCTGCTTGCTGCCTCCTCATATGGTGGGAGAGCATGTAGGAGGGAAAAAAGGAGGGTCCACCTCACTCCCCCTTTGCTGACTAAGCACATGTTGTCCCTTTGATGTTATCCTACTCCCAGGAGCCACTTATAGGAACCTCTTGACCTAGTCACTTCTTGAAGACCCCCACCCTTAATACTGTCACAATGGCACTTGAGTTTCAACATTAGTTTTGAAGGGAACATTCAAACCATAGCATTTGACTTAACAAACATTTGTTGAGAAATCACACATTAAGTAAGTTTGATTTTGAAGGTTTAGGTGTATACTTTCAAAATTTGGAATTTTGAGTGCTCTAGACTTTTTTAAATACACAAAATATTTTTAACATACGTTTTGCATGCTTTTTAGAAGTTGTATTTAAGTCAGTGTTTGCAGAAATGTGAGTACAGTAATTTGATTCTGAATGATCACAATGTCCTATATAGTCATCTAGTATTCCTCTGCTACTGCTTTAAAACAATTAGCGTGACACAGGCTTTTGTTTAGAGGAACATGGCTTTCATAATTGTAAATATTACTGACACAATCCATCTGTATGTGCTGGACTAAATTGCTTTCTTTTGTGGAGCTGGTTGGGGAGCTGCTTTTGGACAGGTTTGAGGTTGTTTGGCAGTCATCATAGATGTCATGGTTGTCTCATTCCTCTCGTGGCATTGCTTTGCTGTAAGGATGCCAACCCAGATAACACCATTTCCCTTTGAAAGAAGGC
Source organism: Pedetes capensis (assembly GCA_007922755.1). Lineage (NCBI taxonomy): Eukaryota > Metazoa > Chordata > Mammalia > Rodentia > Pedetidae > Pedetes > Pedetes capensis. Next base: position 29,562 of record VMDO01000039.1, read on the forward strand.
TGGAAAACAGCTGCTCTGTTGTGAGCTACATGCGCACCTATACATGGGCATGCGCACACTCCCACATTGTGCCATTTTTTTCAGTTGTCACGGTGGTTTTTCCTCACTGTACTGCACTGTGCGCCTCTGCAGCCAAGCACCGTTTATATTGCCAGGACAGATGCTATCAAATGTAGCTTAACGTGGCAGGTGGTGGAAGAGTTGTGTGTTTGCAAAGGATTACCTGTCATAATATGTTTCTCAATTGTTCTCTAAATTATCATGAAAAACATAAGGTTAAAAAGGAAATGGTGGTTCTTAGTATTAGAAATTATCATTTTAACCAGTAAACTAGAAGAAAGTTAATAGATTTTGGGGTAAAGGAACTGAATCATAATGAAATCCCAAATTGAATGTTCAAAGTCATATTATCAAGGACAAAGCTTTTATTCGAATAGCTAGCTCTGCTGAATTGTTTTCATAGAATTACTTAGAGACTTAGAATCATTCAAATACGTGATCTTTCCTCCTAGGATATCTTGCAAAGTTCCTCTTAAATAAATGAAGTCATCAGTGACATTTGCTTGTCAAAAATATAATGGACTTGGATATCCATTTATTCTGCATCCTTGCAGATGCATAAAATTTAAAATAATTCACAGTAGGCTTGCCAGCAATTTCTCTACGTTGGAGTGGGCAACTTCAGATCAAATGGTACTTAGAAATAGTTCACAGACTTGACTGGACAGCAGCTAACAACAACAACAATCCCTAGGTATAGGTCTTGGAATGTTCTTGGATTTTTCCCAAATGGACTCTGAAACAAATGCTCATTTGTTCTATTTTATTCATTGATTGATTGCTTGCAGTATTGGGGTTTGAACACAGGGCCTCTCATATGCTGGGCAAGTGACCTACCACTGAGCTTTACCTCCAGCCTCTTTTTAAATTTTTTATCTTGAGACAGGATCACACTAAGTTACATATGCCATCTCTGGCCTCCAACTTGCTATCCCTCTGCCTCCGCCTCCCACGTCTCAGGGATTACAGGCATGTGCCACTGTGCCTGGCTCCTATTTGTTCTTCACTGCACCTTATTGGACCTAGTGTGCATCCACAGCTGAGACAGAACACTCTGGGATGGTCCCAGAACTATGGTGCCATGGAGAATCCTGTTGGTGTGGTTCCACGGTACTGCACGGATTGTCTCTACCTGTCGGGGGCATTTCCCACCTCCCATTTCATCCTGAACCCCGGTTCATAGCTGTTTGCTGTGAACCCTTTGGGTCACTTCACTTTTTATTGGATTTTGTACCTCTTGATGTAGCTCCACAGGCATGTTATAGTCGAGAGCCTATTTCGGTTTGGGAGGTACTTCACTCTGAAAGGGTTTAGTTATACCCTGCATCATCCCACAAAACACTTAACATGGTAATGAGGTGAGTGAGTAAAGGGTATTCATGTGAATGTCCAGGAAATGCCACTGATGATGCCAAAAACGTGGGTTTCGTTTACTGTCTGTCCTCCCACCATCAGAAAGGGCAAAACACAAATGAATAAAAACAGTTTTCCAATAGTGTATCAGATTGTGCTTTGGTGCGGTAAACTCCCTCCTCAGGAGGTTCTGGCCCCTCTCTGTGTCCAGGGGGGACTGAAAGCATCCTTGTCTCTTCCTTTACTCTCAGCCCTCACGCTGCCTAGTTCTAAGTCACCTCTTAGTCACCTCCATACTTCCCCAAATTCTCACCCCCTGCTTTATCCATCCTTGTTATCTCCTTTCTGAATGGGTGCCCTCGGTTTCTTCCACTTTGGACCCCTTGATTCTGTTCCGGTAGCTGCCCTCCATGATCTCTCTGTGAGCTCAATTATGAGTAGTTCCTACTGCTGTTTCTTCAAGCTCTCTGCCCTGCTTTTCTGCATTGTCTAATCAGGTATTAGTCCCTACTGTGTAACTTATATAAGCTATTGTATTTTTCTACTCCATACGTTCTACTTGGGACTTTTCAACACCAGTTTCTCTCATCATGACCATGTTTCTCTACATTCTTGGACATATGGTTGTTGTTGTTGTTGGGTGCCATCGAGTTGAGTACGACTCATAGTGACCCTACGTACAGCAGATCGAAATACTTCCCAATTCTATGCCAGGCAAACGATCTTATTTATGTTTAAGCCTGGGCTGGGATTTGGCTCAGTGGGTAGAGCGCTGTACTGCAGTGTCTGAGGCCCCGAGTTCAATTCCCAGCACCGCAAAAAATGGGAGAAGGACCTGGCAATCCACTCCCAAGGCAATCTCTATACAGTCAGCCATTGAAAACCTTAGGAGGGTCGCTATGAGTTGGATACCGACTCGACGGCACCTAACAACAACATGTTTAAGCCC